>JAULUE010000044.1:98232-117728 GCA_036324585.1 Champsocephalus esox
TGTGGTTAATGCTATACTGCTAAGCTAGTTAGCTAGCCAGTTAGCATTATGAGTGGTGAAATAGTTTAAGTAAAGATACAACCGGTAACTACTGATTGAATACACAGAGATGGTGTAGATTAACGTTGAGAGTAGATTGAGTTGTTTTGTTTTTCATGCTTTTCAAAGAAAGTAATTTGAACTTTATGGCCCAATCCCAAACCACTCCCTCGACCCTCCCCCTCCGTGACGGAGTGAACTCCGTCTGTCGGCACACTCACAGCTGAATGAAGTTCCCTCCATTAAGGGTTAAGGGTATAAATACAGCGGCAAGCTTTGGGGCGGCCTCCCCTCTCTCCGCAGGAAACGGAAACGGACGTCATGGTGTCGAACCCACATCTGTCGGCTGCATTGACCTGCGTTGCTATCCGTCGCCTGTTAGCGGGTGCAATGGCAAGATCCAACAGAAGGCGCAGAAGGTTGAGGTGCATTTTAGCGATGTGCCAGTGGCAGGTAAACATTTCAATATTGCTAATACAACAATTATCTTCACTTTATTTCTTATATAGTAGCCTATGAACTTTGTATGTGTAATACAAATAGATCTTTAGATATACATTCATTTAGTCTTTCCTTATAAGCTATATGTGTATATCTGTATAGACACAGAGAAATGTTGTCAGTAGTTTATAGAATAAAAAAGGAAAAGTTAATTTGACTTGCTCTCAGAATTGTTTACAGAGGTGTGTGTGTGTGTGTGTGTTGGAGTATAGTTATTGAACAATACTGTGTCCTGTGTTTGTCTTTTACAGGGGGGCAAAGGTCTTTACATGCAGCTCAATGCTACTGCCCCAATTCTCACCGTGTATGCCAACCC
Organism: Champsocephalus esox; assembly: GCA_036324585.1. NCBI lineage: Eukaryota > Metazoa > Chordata > Actinopteri > Perciformes > Channichthyidae > Champsocephalus > Champsocephalus esox. The sequence goes on from JAULUE010000044.1 coordinate 99,089, forward strand.
TGAAGCCTGTCTAAAGAAGGACTTTAGAGTTAAGCGATCTAGTGTGGTGTATTTAGTGCAGATGCTTTCCTCCCCAAAGGACCACGGATGGGGACAAGACATCGCGGTGCTTGTTCTCCTCTACAGCTTGGCCCATGGACTATCGCTCTCTGTGTTGGGTTCAGCATTCGGGATTCCCAAATCGACGGTCCACAGGATCATCAAACACGTCACCGGGAAGATAAAGGCCAACCTGAAGACCCTCATTTCCCTGCCAACCGCAGATGCGCTGCCAGAGATTGCAGATGGCTTCTGTCAGCTTGCAAAGAGTCCTGCATTTCACCGTGCTGCTGGTGCGATTGATGGATGCCATATTCGCATCAAACCTCCAGGAAACGAGTACCACAAGGAGTACATCAATTACAAGCTGTTTCCTTCCATCCAGATGCAGGCCATCTGTGACTCAACTGGGAGATTGCTGGATGTCTTCATCGGCTATCCAGGCTCCATTCATGATGCCAGAATACTGCGAAACAGCCCCATCTTCTGCCAGGCACTGTTTCCCCCAGCTGGTTGGTTCCTCCTTGGGGACGGTGGTTATCCCTGCCTGGAAAAAACAGTGGGATTACTCACACCCTACAAGGTCCCTCGCGGCCAGGTGCAGGCCAGATTCAACAGGCATCATGCCAGGGCTCGGTCTGTGGTGGAAAGAGCATTTGGAAGGATGAAGGCTCGCTGGAGGGCCACCCTTTTCAAAGCGCTGGAGGTCAGTCCAAGTTTTGCCCCTGACAACATTGCATGTTGTGCATTTCTGCACAATCTGTGCATAGACATGAACGATGTCCTTGAGGATGCTGAAGCCTTCCCCCCTGAAGATGGGGACCAGAGTCCTCCCCCTGCCGCAGCATGTGGACAGGAAAGTCCTGGACACCACCAAAGGAACAGGATTGCTGCACAACTCTCTGCTCCTGTCCAAATGGCACCACACCTGAGAGAGCACGATTACATCTAAGGAACTTAGATTAGAACTAGATTAGAATTTAGATGCACGTTTTTGGCAAAACGTGGTTGTTAACTTGTGTTTTTGAAATGATGTGCACACATACCTGATTTAATTTTGTTTGTTTTAGTGAGCTCCACTTCTCACTTTAGAGAAAAGAGGTGAAATAAAATAAACCTGTGCACCGTTGATTTCAAACTTGGTTTTCCTGAATTGTCTTTCTGCATAATCCCAAATTAGAGACACATGTCCTTACCTCTTGGATCATTCAATCACGAGCACAGAGCAAAGGTTCAGAAAATGAACACAGGTCTTCTAATACAATGACTTTTGTTTTTGAGTGAAACTCTGCAAATGGTTTGACATGAGCAATTAAGACCGTAAATAGCATGTATATTTTAATCCCTTATACCTATGAAGCGCACACACATATCTTTATTTAAGATGCTAATCTTCAGACTTTGGAAAAAACACTTTAGTTCCGTGCACACCATTACTTTGTGCACAACTGTTCCTTCTACATTATGAAACCCACACAGAACAATGTAGCCATCTAACAATCAAGCAAACGCAATGTCACCTTCATCACCGTCTACCTGTATTTACTATATCCCATACAATATTGAAGACATGAAGGACAGTACGTTAAATTAGGTTTATTGTCTTCCAAATAAATAATACAAGCGAACAAAAACAAGTCTTTAAAGTAACATCAATAATCAACATAGAAATGGCCAATGGTGGGGGGGGGAAATAAATCACATTTTGTCGACCATTTTTTCGAACAGGGTTAGAAATGTAGTTGAGAGCTGCATTATTTGTCTGTGGCGTTCGTCCTCTTTTTCTGCCTCGCGTTCTAGGCACTCCAGCACTCCCATAGCACCTTTTCTTTTTTTGGGGGGGGAGCTGCTGGGTGGTTCCAGCCTCAGACAGTGATGAGGGTGGTGAGGGGTCTGGATCATCAGCCACATTTGGGGGGGGGGAAGGAAGAGGAGCAGGAAGCAGCCTCTGGATCGAAGAGGATTGTGGGGTTTGCCAAGGCTGAGGCAACAAGGACAGGAGGACTAATTGAAGGCCTTGCACCTATGGCCTCATCCATGGCCATGAAGAAGGGCCATGTGGCAGGGGTTTCTTCCCCCTGATCAGTTCCTGTTCCAGTCCTTGGCCTTTTAAGTTCCTATTGCAAACAAATGCATGTTAGAAATCTTTGTTCAGCTTTTTCAAAAACAAACATGTTTTACAATAACAATACACCATTTACCTTGTATTTATTTTTTAGGTTCTCCCATTTCTTGGAGGCCTGTTTGTGAGACACATGTTGCCCAAGGTCCAGTTCCTTAATGATTGACCTGTTATCATAGAATATTTAAACAATATATATTGGTGTTGAGGCAATGACCCACAGTGCACATTCATTACTTTCATTGCACAAAATATGAATTGAGTGCATAACTCACTCCCATGCTTCTTTGGCAGCATTGCGTTTTTTGCAAAACAGGTCATCCTTTTCCATTCGTAAAGCAATAAGTGCCTTGGTTTTTACCACAGTCCCTGAAATTACAAATCACACTTAAGTTTAAACCGATTTCGTAAGTGAATGGATACATGAATTGACACATGTGTTGTTAGTTTGATTCCGATTTAGATTTGTACATCTTCAAAATAAAAATCTAATGTAATCTTGGCAAATCAAATTAACACGTGTAGATTTATAAATACATGTTCACAAAGGCATGTATTAGTTAAGGCAACGTATTATTTATCGTTTAAAAAAATAACCACATGGAACTCACATTTGTATGACGTTGTTCCCTCCATACCCGAAAAACGGTTGCACACCTGTGGAGTGAGATTATCAAGCCTGCATCCATGCAAACTCGCTGTCGGAGGCTTTTATAACCCACTACGCCTCCGCCCTGATTGCTTTGGACCAGCCCTCAATGTGGCGGACCCTCCGCGTGAATGTGCAAACGGAGGGGTAGGGTGTAGGGGGCGGTTTGGGAATGGGCCTATATTTTGAGGAAATAAACAGGAAGTAGTTTTATGAACCGGAAGTACTAGTTGAGTTAATAAATTCCTCATCACACAGATAAAGATGACATGTGGTTTCTTTGAATTGAAGTATTGTAGTTAACACATTTTATGACATTTGCATAATTTCATAAACTTTAGTATAACACTGCAGACCTACACGGTTTATTTGGATTTGCACCATATTCCTATTTTCATATTACAAAGTAAAAACCATACACTGTTCATTTTCATTTATTTATTTAGATTTTAGAAATGTGCATAATTTTAATTTTGTCTAATTTTGATTTTCTAATCTCAGTTTTACAACATATACATTTATTTTTCCAAATTAAAAAAAAGAAAAAAATTTAAAAGTTAAGTTCAGATGACATAAGATATCTTTATAAAGAATACAAAGGTACTATTCAGAGGATTAATAATTCATTTTTGATAACTTAATTATATTATCCGTGAACTTAAGAAACATGTCGCCAGAAGACACCAAGTTAAGAGCACTCCCAGTGCCAGGCACAACTGCAGATATTAAGGCGAGAGTAAACAACTGGTCAGATGCTGGGACAGTTCCCACTAAAAGACAGAAGAAATGGAACCAAATAGAGGAACTGTTCAAGCAGTGGCAAACGAGAGGATTGATTCCAGCAGATGATCAACCTGGACCAACGGAAGCCCATAGAAAAGCTGTAGTTGAATATGAGAATGCTGAATACCTACAACAGGAAAAAGCATGGATCAAAGTCGGACAACCCCCTCGGTATGGACCTGCTAAAAACGCTATGAAAAAAGCTGAAAAAAGAAAAGTTATGGTTGCAAATCTGATTCTCTATCTAAAATATACCAGCCAGGGATTGACAAACAGCTTACATGTGGTAGCAGCAGAAGATCTGCCAGTAATGGAAGAACTTGGCAGAAGAGAGGAAGCACTCAGTAGAAGAATGGAAGCAGAACTCGGCAGAAGACAGGAAGAACTCGACAAAAGACAGGAAGAACTCGACGGAAGACTGGAGGAACTCGACAGAAGAATGGAGGAACTCGACAGAAGAATGGAAGCAGAACTCATCAGAGGAATGGAAGAGAGACGAAAGGCAGATGAAGCCCATAATGACATTATTGAAGAAAAACGGAAGGCAGTTGAAGCCCATAATGACATTATTGCAGAAAGACAAAGGGAGGAAGATAAATACCAACAACTTCTGGCGGAAAGACGACAAGAAGATGTAAGATTCCAGGACATGATGGCAGATAGACAACGGAGAGAACAAGAAGAACGAAGAACTCAAAGAAAACGCTGGACAAACTACTCTCCTGACTATTCCAATGGACAGGGAGATGAACATGACGACAGCGGAAATGAGCAACATTACCCTGGGACATGCCCCAAAACTAAAAGAACCAAGACCGGTGCACATACCTTCATGCCATTGATAGCGGCTGGAAGAAGAGGATTTCAATACCAACCATGGACTCACAGGGACATGGAAGCATTAGTGTCAAAGCTACCTCCACTCACGAAAGGAGGTCAGAAGTGGGTGAATGATCTGGAGAAGTACACTGTCCAAGACCACCTGTGCTTGGGAGACATGAGAGCCCTGCTCGGACGGATAGAAGGAAGACTAGGGGCAAGAGCAGTAGATTCCGAGGCCAATTGCACAAATGACCCAGATTAAACTCCATTCAACTACATCAGGTCGAATTATTGGGCTGCTATTCGTCACATCTACCCGACAACACGCAGTTTACATGCCCTCAACAGTCTGAGGAAAGGCACAGAGGAAGAAATGCATGCCTTCTTGAATAGATGTGAAGGAGTGTGGGAGGACTACACTGGAGAACGGCATGACGTTTCTCCGGCTGTCGTAATGTTGTGGAAGAACGCTGTCATTAAAGCCCTTCCCCGATCAGTGCAGGCAGACCTGGGAGACGTGGTGGGATTAGTCGCTAAACCCATTGAAGAATGGAGACTACATCTCATTCACCATGATATGAAATACCAAGCAACAAACTGGGAAAATGACAAAGAAATGAAAACACTACAACTACAACTTTTGAAGATTAAAGTAGCTGAGAAAGATACCGAAGCTAATAAAAACAAGAAAGCGGCAAGGCAAATGGCAACTACAGCAGAGAAGACCATAGAAACGGAGACAGTAATGCAAGCACCGCTAACAGTTCAAGCTCAGGTGGTGTCAGAAAATCAGATGCAGTACCAACAAAGAGGTAGAGGGAGATTCCGAGGAAAAGGCGGAGGAAAGGGTTTCAAGAAAGTGGGATGTTACACATGCGGTCAGATGGACCATTGGTCCAGAGATTATCCACATCAACAAATACAAAACCCACCACAAGTACTACAATACAATCCTACACAATTCCAACCTCAGACACAACAGTATTATCCCCAAGTACAGCAGACACCTGTGTATCTTCCTACGCAAGTACAGCCACAAGCACCGCAGTATCTTCAACAGCAGACACCTGTGTATCTTTCTACGCAAGTACAGCCACAAGCACCGCAGTATCTTCAACAGCAAACACCTGTGTATCTTCAACAGCAAGTACAGCCGCAAGCACAGGTATACACTCTGCCAAGTGTCAGGGAAAATTGTTAAAATCACAAACTTACCAATAGTAGCAGCACTGCACCCTCGGACTGGACGAAAGGGACATATTATTGAGCCGTCGTACACTTGCTGCCGAGCCTCCCGTTAAATCCCGTTTTACACACGCCCCTCCACGTTTGTAAAATATACGGACCCCGCGAGGTCTAGCCGGGGGTCCCGGCGCTACCGGGGGTCGCGACCTCGACCCCTCGACCCCTCGACCCGATGTTAGGCGCCCGTTACCGTATTTATGCCCTATATTTCCTTGCCGTACTCTGTTCCGCCTCTGACCACCAGATGGCGCTGTCGGGGGTGCCAGAAACAAAATATGGGTCCACTTATCCAATATTTTTATGTATTTAAATATACATAATTTTTTTGGGGGGGGGTGGACGACAACTCAATATAGTGAGTAAGTGAATTGCACAGTGTACAGCTGTACACTATATTGTCCTGCTGTACACTATTATGTACTGCTGCACACTATAAAGTCCTGCTGTACACTCACTAACTTAAAAATAATAATAATTATAGTTTTTTATAAATTCAAGGAACTCGAGATGCCAAGGCCAATAAGGGCCGGGCCCTGGGGCCATATAATGTATATGTCAATTATGGGATGTCATCATTTGGCGTTGCCATGGCAACGCATCCCTCGCCGTCAAACATCATGTTGTCGTAATTCAATGGAAAATCTTCCAAACACCACCAGACTTCAGACTATCATCAATGGTCCGGCCCTCAAGAGCTCTACGTGAAATCTGAAATCTCAACGTATGCCGTTGCCATGGCAACGCATCCCCCCCCCCAAAAAATCCCATGTTGTTGTAAGTCAATGGAAAATGGTCCAAACACCACCATACTTCAGACTATCATTAATGGTCCGGCCCTCAACAGCTCTACGTGAAATCTGAAATCTCAACGTATGCCGTTGCCATGGCAACGCATCCCCCCCCCAAAAAAATCCCATGTTGTTGTAAGTCAATGGAAAATGGTCCAAACACCACCATACTTCAGACTATCATTAATGGTCCGGCCCTCAACAGCTCTACGTGAAATCTGAAATCTCAACGTATGCCGTTTCCATGGCAACCTGAGAGACAGGTGGGACACAGACAGGTGAGAGACAGACAGGTGAGAACAGACATGTGAGAGACAGACAGGGTGATACGAAGTCACCACCGAAGTCATACGGTGTCACTTACGAAGGAGGAACCTATTGCGGTGAGCACGTTGTAACTTCCGGTTGTTGTTGTCATCTGCCGGGTAACCCGTGTGTCTGTTCTGTTGCTGATAGCTTATTAACTTAAACTTAATCGATCGTTTTAAAACTCTTGATCACGGCAACTGCCTGACGTTGTAATCACACGTTACTACAGCTTAAGCACTCACAACTCTCCTTCTCTTAGCGACTGTAACTCCACAGTTGCCTACACTCTTTTCGGGTTTGCTAACGGTAGCTACTTTAGCTTGATAGCTAGCCATGGCTCTTTCTCCACCCTCTGGTGCTATTTCCTGCTCTTCCTGTCTCATGTTTGGTTACTTCCCGGCCTCCCTTACTGGTAAGGATACATGTGTTAAATGTAGTATAGTTGTTAGGTTGGAGGCGGGAATCATAGCCATAGAAGCCCGGCTCCGCATCTTAGAAAGTAACTCAGCTAAAGTAAAGCCCATGTTAGCCAGTGCGGACCGGCCAAAGGTAGCTCCTCTTAGCCGTCCCCCGGCAACTCCCGAGCAGCAGGGAGACTGGGTGACTGTTCAGAAGGGGCATAAAGCGAAACCCGCAGGTCCCCACCAACCCGTTCACGTATCTAACAGATATTCCCCACTCAGCGAGACACCCGCTGAGAAGCCAACTCTGGTTATTGGTAGCTCTATTATGAGACACGTGAATTTAGAGACCGAAGCCTCCACAGTCACATGCATTCCGGGGGCCAGAGCGGGCGACGTTGAGGCGCATCTTAAACTGCTGGCTAAAAATAAACATAAATACGGTAGGATTGTTATTCACGTCGGTGGTAATGATGTTCGTTTACGCCAATCAGAATGCACCAAACTTAATGTGGAGTCGGTGTGTAGTTATGCTAAAACAATGTCGGACACCGTAATCTTCTCTGGTCCCCTCCCCAATCTGATCAATGATGACATGTATAGCCGCACGTCATCATTTCAGCGCTGGTTGTCTTGGTGGTGCCCAGCAAACAATGTGGGCTTCGTAAATAATTGGACAGCCTTCTGGGGAAAACCTGGTCTGATTAAGAGAGACGGCATTCATCCTACTTTGGAAGGTGCAGATCTCATTTCGGCAAACATCTCAGGGCTTTGTGGACTTGATCCATGACAAACTGGAGTTGAGACCAGGAGGCAGAGTCACAGTCTTACACGCTTCTCTGCGCTCTCTCCTAGGCAGTCACCCATAGGAATCCCGAACCCAATAAAATACCCAATATTAGCGGTGTGTGTCTGCCCAAGGACAATTGAAGGTAAAACCTAATAGAGGTGTCATACATAATAACCTAATAAAAGTAAATATAACAACTACTACAGTGCAACAAAACAGGAAGATTAAATGTGGTCTCTTAAACATAAGATCTCTAGCATCTAAAGCAATATTGGTAAATGATTTAATATCAGATTATAATATTGATATATGCTGTCTCACTGAAACTTGGTTGAGACATGAAGAATATGTCAGCATAAATGAGGCCACTCCACCCAGCCATGTCAACACTCATATTGCTCGAGGCACGGGCCGAGGAGGTGGAGTTGCAGCAATCTTTGACTCAAGTTTACTTATCAATACTAAACCAAAATTAAATTATACCTCATTTGAAAGCCTCGTTTTTAGTCTTACGCATCCGACCTGGAAAACTTTGCAGCCAATCTTATTTGTTACAGTGTATCATGCACCAGGTCCTTATTCAGAACTCTTATCAGACTTCTCTGAGTTTTTATCAACTTTGGTTCTTAAAACAGACAAAGTAATTATCGTAGGTGACTTTAATATTCATGTTGATGATGATAAAAATAGCCTTACCGTTGCATTTAACTCTATATTAGATTCTGTTGGTTTCTGTCAGAGTGTAAATAAACCAACCCACTGCTATAATCACACTCTCGACCTTGTTCTGACTTATGGTATTGAAATTGAGCAACTATTAGTCGAACCGCATAATCCTGCTTTATCCGACCATTTCTTAGTAACTTTTGAAGTACTGTTACTAGACTACAAAGCATTAGTCAAAAGCTTTTGCAGCAGAAACCTATCTGTTAGTGCTATAGCCACATTTAAGGAAGAGATTCCACCAATACTTAACTCGATAGCATGTCTGCATGTAGGGGAGGAAACTTATACAAAATGTACACCACCCCAAATTGATCATGTTGTTGATAGTGCTATAGATGCGCTGCGAATAAAATTAGACTCTGTTGCTCCTTTGAAAAAGAAGAAAATAAAGCAACATAGATTAGCTCCATGGCATAATGCCGAAACCCGCAAAATAAAGCAAAAGTCTAGACAACTTGAAAGGATATGGCGTTCCACTAAACTTGAAGAATCTCGTTTAATTTGGCATATTACTCTCAATGAACATAAGAAAGCACTGCGTAAAGCGAGAGCAGGCTACTACTCTTCATTAATAGATGAGAATAAGAATAATGCAAGATTTCTTTTCAGCACTGTAGCCAGGCTGACAGAGAGCCACAGCTCCATTGAGCCTTCTATTCCCATAGCACTCAGTAGTAATGATTTTATGTGCTTTTTTAACGATAAAATTGTTACTCTTAGAAACAAAATTAATGACCTCTTGCCTTTGACCAGTATAGTGTTATCAACAGCTCCCGGAATCGTAAGTTCTAATATTACACTAGATAGTAAACTAGAATGCTTTTCAGCCATTAACCTTGAACAATTACATTCAATGATTCTCTCTTCCAAACCATCAACGTGCATGTTAGACCCAATTCCAACTAAGCAGTTGAAGGAAGTTTTTCCATTAATTAGCACTTCTTTATTAAATATTATGAATATGTCTTTATTATCAGGCTATGTTCCACAATCATTCAAAGTAGCAGTGATAAAACCGCTTCTTAAAAAGCACAACCTCGATCCAGAGGTTTTAGCCAACTATAGACCTATTTCTAATCTTCCGTTCCTCTCAAAAATTCTTGAGAAAGCGGTCGCAAAACAGTTGTGTGATTACTTAAAAAACAATGATTTATTTGAAGATTTTCAGTCTGGCTTTAGAACACATCATAGCACAGAGACAGCTCTGGTTAAAGTCACAAATGATATTCTAATAGCCTCAGACAAGGGACTTGTCTCTATTCTTGTTTTGCTCGATCTCAGTGCTGCATTTGATACTATCGACCATGATATCCTATTGCAAAGACTAGAGCACTTAGTTGGCATACAGGGAACTGCTTTAGGCTGGTTTAGGTCCTATCTATCTGAACGCTCTCAGTTTGTACGTGTTAACGATGAATCTTCCACGCAAACCAAAGTTAGCCATGGAGTGCCACAGGGCTCAGTGCTCGGACCTATTTTGTTCACATTATATATGCTTCCGTTCGGCAGTATTATAAGGAATCATTCTGTAAACTTTCATTGTTATGCGGATGATACTCAACTATATTTATCAATCAAGCCTGATGAAATTAATCATCTAAATAAAATTCAAGACTGACCTTAAACTTTTTGATGTTAAACACGACCAAAACTGAAGTTATTGTACTTGGCCCGAAGAATCTACGAAACAAATTATCTAAAGATATACTAACTATGGATGGCATTAATTTGGCCTCCAGTGAGACTATAAGGAATCTTGGTGTTATATTTGATCAGGATTTATCCTTTAATGCCCACATAAAATCAATTTCAAGGACCGCCTACTTCCATCTACCTAACATTGCAAAAATCAGGCATATCTTGCCTCAAAACGATGCAGAGAAACTAGTCCATGCATTTGTTACTTCTAGGCTGGATTATTGTAACTCTTTATTATCAGGGAGTACCAAGAAGTCAGTCAAGTGGCTTCAGCTGATTCAAAATGCTGCGGCTCGTGTACTAACCAGAGTTAGGAAAAGGGACCACATTACTCCTGTTCTGGCTGCCTTACACTGGCTCCCTATAGAACACAGGATAGAATTTAAAATTCTTCTTCTCGTCTACAAAGCCCTTAATGGGCAGGCGCCATCTTACCTTAAATAACTCATTATACCCTACTGTCCTACTAGGGCATTGCGTTCCAAGAATGCAGGGTTGTTGGTTGTTCCTAGAGTCTCTAAAAGTACAATGGGAGCCAGAGCCTTTTCTTATCAAGCTCCACATTTGTGGAATAAGCTTCCAGTTTGTGTTCGGGCGGCAGACACCCTATCCGTTTTTAAGAGTGCGCTTAAGACCTTCCTTTTTGATAAAGCTTATAGTTAGGGCTGATTAGATTCAGCCCCTAGTTTTGCTGATATAGGCTTAGTTTGTCGGGGGACATCTTACTTCTTCCTTCTCTCTGTCTATACCTGTGTACTCTCATGTTCCGATTAACCCAGCTTCCCCAAATGTCTTTCTTTTTGGGGTCTATATACACCGGGATCCGGAGTCATGGATGATCCTGCGGTCTTGTGTCCTGGATCGCGAGCGCTGGATCTTGAGTCGTGGCTGTGGTCCTGGATCATAGGTCCTGGATGGATATCCTCGTGGATTCATCTTCCTATTATACACACATGCATTTCCAAACATTTGGACTACCTATGTTGCAAATGTATTATCTTTTCAATTTACACACGGCATCTATTGCACGTCTGTCCGTCTTGGGAGAGGGATCCCTCCTCTGTTGCTCTCCCTGAGGTTTCTCCCATTTTTCCCTTTAAACTGGGTTTTCTTTGGAAGTTTTTCCTTGTACGATGTGAGGGTCTAAGGACAGAGGGTGTCGTATTGTCATACTGATATTCTGTACACACTGTGAAGACCACTGAGACAAATGTAACATTTGTGATATTGGGCTATATAAATAAACATTGATTGATTGATTGATTGAAATCGGGAGGGTTGACAAGACACACACAATGTTCGTATATAGTCTCCTGATTTTAAATGGGAATTAAATCATTTGAGTGTGCCCAAAGCACCAGTGTTCTGCAGTTTGTGTGGGCCTACTGTACTTTTGCACAGTTTTGGAAGATTCATAGCTAACCACACTGAAGATTAATGTTTATCTCATATTTTTAAGCCTCAATTTGCCCCGCTCTAACATCACCAGATAATTTAAGGGGTCATTTCTCAAAAATGTCTTCCAGGGGAGGATCCCCCCGGACCGCCTTAGTATGGTTTGGTCCCTATTTCCATAGCCCCACCAAAAATATTTTCCACCAGCCGCCACTGTATATATATACTGGGTTGATATACAATACAGCTTTATTTATATACTGCCGTGTTATAGTCACGAAATACAATTAATCTATTTATACGTTCACCAACATGATGTTTCTCACGGAACGATAACGCTACAACAACAAAGTAGCGTCCATTTTGTATTTTGCGAATGTGGAATTACTATAGAGTACACCAAATACACAACTAATAGATACAAACAGAGAGAGTACATACCTTTCCTGAAGTTCATAATCAGGGTTGCCTGCTGTTGTCTCTGTGTTCTCTGTTCGCTGTGTTCGTTGCTGCTGTGCTGTGCTGGTTGTGCGGCTGCCGGGGCTACGTCATGTGCGTAAAGTAGGGGTTTCACTAACTAATTGACTAGTCGACTACCTTTACCACTTTAGGCCCTAGTCAACTAGTCGTGAACAAAATGGAGGTAAACGAGGTGCTGCAAAATGCTCCAAAAAACTTCCGACATTCATATGTATGGCAGTACTTCAACGAAGATGTAACCAACTCCACAGTGATGTGTCAGTTGTGTACAGCTGTACTGAAGTACAACAAAAATACATCTGCCATGCCCAACCATCTAAAAATGAAACACCCGCTGCCGACAGCTAGCACTAGCAGTAATGCTAGCACCAGTGAGCAACGGACCGCCGTCAGCACTGGACAGAGACAGACGAGCATTATTGATTTTTCCAAGCGCCCCGTTACGGACAAAAGAAGACAGCAGATAACAGACTTGCTTATCAACTTTGTCGTCAAGGATGTTCGACCACTTTCTGCCCTTTCCGGAGAAGGCTTCAGGGACATTATGAAGTTTTTCGAGCCAGGCTATAATATCCCGTCACATGCTACACTTTGGAGCAACATCATGCTTCAGTACAACACTGTGAAAGCGAGAATTGCCAATGAGATGAAAGATAAAAGTGTCTCACTAACCACTGATCTGTGGACATCTTGCACCATGGATCCATACATCACCATAACTGCCCACTACATCACAGACACCTGGGAGTTCAAATCCAGAGTGCTGCGAACCACTATCATGCCAGAGAGACACACCGCTGTGAATATAGTCCAGAGGCTCAAAGAAACAATTGAGGAGTCGGACTTAGTTGTGTTTTGCACCATTCATGACAATGCAGCATGAACCTGGCAATGGAGCTCTGCAAGCAGTTTCCCCACCACCTTGGATGCGCCGGACACACCATTCAACTAGCAATAAAAACAGGGTTGCCAGAAATCGCCAAGACCACGGATGCTGCCAGGTGTGTTGTCAGTCAATTTCCGTCACTCCTCAGTAGCAGTTTGTGCTTTGAAGAAACGTCAAGAGCAGCTTGGAGTAAGAGTACACAAACTCCAAAACGACAGTGCCACCCGCTGGAATTCAACGTTCACTATGCTCGAGTGACTGTATGAGCAGAGACTCCCGGTGCAGGCCGTCCTTGCGGATGAGACAGTGACAAAAGTTGGCATCCGAAGATCCCTCGCCATGAGAGAGTGCTAACAACACGCTAAGTGCAAATGAGTCCGATCTGGCGGCTATTCTTTCCTTCAAGAATACCGTGAGGAAATAGCTCATAACCCGCTTCAAGCTGTTGTCTCGCCTGCTGGCAGAATCCATCCCGATCACGACATGCATGCTAGATCCACGATTTAAAGAGCCTGTGACATCATCCCAACAACTGTTGTGCAATGAAATATTGGGCTACTAGTCATCTCGAACCGTCAGTTTAAAAAAGAAAAAGCGATACCGTTCCATTAAATATCAATAATTTCGAACATCGCGGGAAATTCCTTCGAATCATTTTGAAGTTTTGGGGGAAGCCGGAAGTGACGTCAATGCGGGAACGCTTCAAAGTGTGTTGTCATGCGTAGACATTGTGAATTACTGAGTTTAGGCACGTTAATAACGTTTTAATGAACAGTATATTCATATTTGTCAGTGCTTTCATGTCAATTCGGCGAACATAAACATAAATGATCGTGGTGAAGATGATTAAATTAGGATTAAAAATCGGTAGTGAGAGCTGCTGAATTTCCTCCCGTAGGATGTGATATAAACAAATCGATTATTTTTGTAGTTGTAAACTCAAGTGGATGAAACTACATTTATTAGTGCTTTCATGTCAATTTGGCGAACATATGATACATTAAATGATCGTGAGGATGATGATTAAAAATTGTTTGTTTGAGCCGGTCTGCTTTTCCTGATGAGAAAACAAACCGATGCTTTTTGTGGTTGTAGCTACACCAACATGGATTAAACGTGTGTTTTTTTACCACAATGTTGGGGAAATTAATGGATAAAATGCACGGACTATTATTAATTCCCACTCCCCGCAGCGAGGCTCCCCCCGTTGACAGTTTACGTGAGCTGGGTGCAGTGGCGGACCGGCCATCGGGACGAATCCCGATGGGCCCGTACCGAAGTGGGCCGGTCGGATAAGTCACTAGCACATCCCCCACTCCCCCCGTTGACAATTTACTAGCGGTACCGAGGTGGGCCGGTCGAGAGTCCTGGGATGATTTTTAGTCCCAGTCCACCACTGGCCGTATTATCGCCCATATTGCCGCACCTAATTCCTAAACTTCTAACAGATACACTCAAATCCATTCACGCCATTTTATTATTTTTTCTAAAGTACAGTTTGCAAGCAGTAGTTCTTATTATTATTCATTATTATTAGTGCTGTCAAAATTATCGCGTTAACGGCGGTAATTAATTTTTTGAATTAATTGCGTTAAAATATTTAACGCATTTAACGCATGTGCAGAATGGCCCGCCCCATACGTGCCACCAGTGGCAGCGCCAGACCAGGGTATGGCTGGGGTAGGCTACACCCATACCAAGAAATGGCTTAGCCCCACCATGAAAAATGATGTTAAAGTAAGCAAAATAAAGTGTGCCAACTCGCGGAGTAAATTGCACAGACAGCAGTTAGTAAGATTGATTTCAGTAGCCACGGTTTTGAAAACTTTTGTCACGTAGTGATCGTCTTCTCAATAGAACATCTTTGATAACGGTGTGGTGTTGTTGCAGGAAGTCCCGACGCAGAATACTTTTGCTGTAGTACAGGACAGAGCCATATAATAGTAATAATATGGCTCTGGTACAGGTAACACATAACTGGTACGCAGGTTATGTGCGTAATCTGAAATGCGTACCGTCACTTGTGTCACAAAGCGCATTTGCGTACCGACGTACTTGTGAAGCTGTTCCAGAAGGCGGTTAGATCACCGGACGACAGAGTCGGTCTCCGTGTGCACAGACAGGGCTGCTGTTAACGTCGGTCTGTACAACGGAACTGTGCCAAAACTACGCCAACCGGCTGCGGAGGGAGACTCTCAAACCTACTCTTTCCCTGAGCAGGTGGAGCCTTGCATGGCAGCCTTTGTGTCTGGATTCATGGCTGTGAATGGGTGAATGATGACATTTATATATACGCATTGCCACAGCTCTGTACACACATCCATACACAAATACACATTTGAAACTAACTGCTCAATTCTGAACATGTTTTTTTTTCGAGGGAACACAAGAAAGGAAAATGCAGGCAATTTATATAATACATTAATAAGAAAATAATAATAGAAAATAAAAAAAGACATGAGATGTGAGAGCTGGTGTCAGTCTGATTCCCTCATACTGTGGCAGGCAGACAAACTGTCCTGTAAGAATGCAGCCTTCTTTATTTGGCCCCAGTAATATTTTGAGTTTTTGATTTTCTTTTTCAAGAGAAGAATTGTTGACGTGCAGGTTGAACTTGTTGGCATTGTGTGACTCTGAGCTGCTGCTCTGTTTCCACAGCAGTTCCTCCCCACTGTTGGCATACTCGCTCCTCTTTGGCAGCCATGTTTTCTTATACCTGCTACCTGTTGCTTTGGCCAGGCTGGGAGCAAGGCAAGGCAAGTTTATTTATATAGCACTTTTCAACGCAAGGCAATTCAAAGTGCTTTACAAAAAATGAAAGACATTAAGCATTAAAAAAGAAAAGCTAATAAAATAAACATTAAAAGGAAAAATGTTACAGTGCAGTCTAAGATATGAATAGTTCAATTAAACATTAAAAGAAAAAGTTACATGGATAAAAGTTACAGTGCAGTCTAAGATATGAATAGTTCAATTAAACATTAAAAGAAAAAGTTACAGTGCAGTCTAAGATATGAATAGTTCAATTAAAAGCAGCGACAAAAAGAAAAGTCTTCAGCCTGGATTTAAAAGTAGTAAGAGTTGCAGCGGACCTGCAGGTTTCAGGGAGTTTCTTCCAGATATTTGGAGCATAATAACTGAATGCTGCTTCTCCATGTTTAGTTCTGACTCTGGGGACAGAAAGCTGACCAGTCCCTGAAGACCTGAGAGATCTGGATGGTTCATAATTTATCAGGAGGTCAGAAATGTATTTTGGGCCTAAACCATTCAGTGCTTTATAAACCAGCAGCAGTATTTTGAAATATATTCTTTGACACACAGGAAGCCAGTGTAAAGACTTCAGAGCATATTTATCAAAAGGCGTGTGTGAGAGAGAATAAATAAATAACACAGCCCAATATTAATTTTTTCCGCATATTTCGCAACTTTCCGCATATTTCGCAACTTCCCGCAATTTCACCGCATAAAATCACATAAAACCCCACATGTTTGGTCGAATAATCAAGGATTTTTGCCCGCGTTTTTCTGGAGGGTCTAGTCCAGAGGTGCCCAGTACGTCGGGGCAATGCTGGTAGATCGCGAGTCATTCATAAAAAAAAATCCAGCTCCGTTAAAATAGACAAAACAGGTTTTGATCCCTCCTCCCTGCCACTTAATTCAGGAGTTTTACTTGATTGACAGAAAAAGCGACCTATCGCTTTCCAGTCTGTTAACCCAGAATGCAAAGCGATACAAAATCAGGTTTCTAACGTGTCTAAATGGCAACAGCTGACCAATAGTGGACTATAAAGTCAAATAATACGTAGATAGGTTTATACTTTATGCGTAAGGGTTCCTAACTTTAAGTGATGATATCAATAAGATAAAGCCCATTTTATCATAGTAAACTAGATATAAATGTTATTTTCAACTGCAGTGTTGTTTTGTGTTGAATTTTCTAGACTAAAGATCACCCCGCCATTATTTCAACTCCCCTGTGAGCCATGAGGTGTGATTTCAAATCCCTTTGTTCTTCAGGTTAAAGGTTGGACAATCAGTTGCATCTTGTCTTGCCCTCATGTTCAAAATAAGCCACACGGCAGTCGCCATTTCGTGAATTGCTAATTGAAAGTACTCTGTTTTTACACACTCAGTCGCACTCACATGAGGCTAGGCACTCCATATTGAGAAGGACAAATCATATCTCTTGGCAGAGTTGGAACTATAAAATAGACAGGTTATCTTACCGTGGGAAGTTTGGTATTTGTAGAAGTCTGGTTTTGAAAGTATTTCTGCTTGCAAGTGTGTATTGGCAGTTTTTTGAGATATTCTTGTTTGCAAGTGTGTATTGGCGGTTTTTTGAATATTCTTGTTTGCAAATGTGTTTTGGCGGTTATGAGCTGTGTTGTTTAACCATATTCAAATGTTCTTCCCATTTTTAAGGAAATAAGCTTCTTCTTGTTGAAAGAGTTAGTTTTGCAACAGCTCTCCCTAGTGGATTGATCTGGAAATTACAACAGCGCACTCTTCTGGTAATACAGAATTATTACTAAGATACTATAACATTTTGAAGCTTGATTTTAAGTGTTATGAATTAACTAGGGCTGTCAAGTTAACGCGTTAATAACGCGTTAATAACGCGTTAATAACGCAGACCACACTTCCACGCTCACCGGCAGGCACCGACTGGCCATCTGGAGGACCGGGAGGGTGTGTGTAATGTGGCCCGAGCGAGCGAGAGAGAGACCTTACGTGCATTGTTGTTGTTAACATCTGGTGCTAGCTAGCTGTGCTAACGGATACAAGGAGCTGTTTCAATGAAAACAGAAGAGCGACATTTCGCCACAACTGCACCGAGCACTTGACTTGATGCAGGAAGCCAGACAGTGGGACATTGTACGAGAAGTCAGCACACTCATGATTGCAGCGTCCAGGCAGCTCCCGTTCGAGCATATGCCTTGAGTTGTACATAGCTCCAACGATCCAACACACACACATATATACACAGGTTGTTGTGTTTAATATTCATGACAATATTTGTCATTGTTCAAATGATAATAAACATTAGCATAAAGCATATTTGTCCACTCATATGTTGATAAGAGTATTCAAAACTTGAAAAATATTCCTCTAAGGTACATTTAGAACGGATACAAAATGTGCGATTAATTTGCGATTAATCGCGATTAACTATGGACAATCATGCGATTAATCGCGATTAAATATTTTAATCGACTGATAGCCATAGAATTAACACATGCGCAAATCGCCAGGATAGAATTGCAAAGTGGTTTCTAATTAAAAGATGTGAAACTTTACATAATAGACTTTCAAACTAGACTGTAGAATATTCAAACACCAATTTATTGAAGCTAACACAAATGACATTTGCATAATTCTGTTCACAGTAGATTTAGATTTTCACCAGATTTCTATTTTCATATCTCAAAGTCAAAACCATACACTACACAATTTTTTGTTTAACATTTCAGATTTAAACATTTGCATTAATTGTTATCTTTTAATTT
>JAULUE010000044.1:118228-125728 GCA_036324585.1 Champsocephalus esox
GACACCTGAATCTTGCAGTACTATTGCTGCTGATTTTGCTCCTTGGGCCAAAACGTCTCTGTTTATGGACACAGTGAAATCGGTGTTGGTTGATATTGTGGAGAGGGTGATACATCGGTACAGAGAAGAAATATGCAACGGGTGCCGAGTCAGTCACCCCGGCCAGAGGCAACACGATTTTCTGAATGACATGTCCGATTTTTACTTCAGAAACAATTACAACGCGTTAATGAAAAGACTCTGGCTCACCGACTTCATGACTGAGATCGACCAGACTCTTATTGATAAAGACATTTTCACGGATGATTGGAGGTTCCAAGGCGCTTCGGAGGCTTTTCTTCACAATCTCAAAAATTGCAGACGCCTCAAGGAGAGACTTGAAAAGATCCATGCCGAGTTGGATGGAGAAGAAGAAGCCTAATAACCAGCAGTTGACTGAAGCCAGGGACTTGTTCAATACATTGACTTTTTCTCTTTAAAGTCAAATAAAAATGGGAAACTACTATGCAAAACGCTCTGTATATATTGATCATAATGTAGTCAATACCCTTTTAATAAGTGTGGTGATGAGGACGCAGGTCTCACTACAACATCTATTAGGAAGCTGCAGCTGATTCAGAACGCCGCTGCTCGAGTCCTCACTGACACTAAGAAAGTGGATCACATCACTCCTGCTCTGAAGTCTTTACACTGGCTTCCTGTGTGTCAAAGAATATATTTCAAAATACTGCTGCTGGTTTATAAAGCACTGAATGGTTTAGGCCCAAAATACATTTCTGACCTCCTGATAAATTATGAACCATCCAGATCTCTCAGGTCTTCAGGGACTGGTCAGCTTTCTGTCCCCAGAGTCAGAACTAAACATGGAGAAGCAGCATTCAGTTATTATGCTCCAAATATCTGGAAGAAACTCCCTGAAACCTGCAGGTCCGCTGCAACTCTTACTACTTTTAAATCCAGGCTGAAGACTTTTCTTTTTGTCGCTGCTTTTAATTGAACTATTCATATCTTAGACTGCACTGTAACTTTTTCTTTTAATGTTTAATTGAACTATTCATATCTTAGACTGCACTGTAACTTTTATCCATGTAACTTTTTCTTTTAATGTTTAATTGAACTATTCATATCTTAGACTGCACTGTAACATTTTTCCTTTTAATGTTTATTTTATTAGCTTTTCTTTTTTAATGCTTAATGTCTTTCATTTTTTGTAAAGCACTTTGAATTGCCTTGCGTTGAAAAGTGCTATATAAATAAACTTGCCTTGCCTTGCTCCCAGCCTGGCCAAAGCAACAGGTAGCAGGTATAAGAACACATGGCTGCCAAAGAGGAGCGAGTATGCCAACAGAGGGGAGGAACTGCTGTGGAAACAGAGCAGCAGCTCAGAGTCACACAATGCCAACAAGTTCAACCTGCACGTCAACAATTCTTCTCTTGAAAAAGAAAATCAAAAACTCAAAATATTACTGGGGCCAAATAAAGAAGGCTGCATTCTTACAGGACAGTTTGTCTGCCTGCCACAGTATGAGGGAATCAGACTGACACCAGCTCTCACATCTCATGTCTTTTTTTATTTTCTATTATTATTTTCTTCTTAATGTATTATATAAATTGCCTGCATTTTCCTTTCTTGTGTTCCCTCGAAAAAAAAACATGTTCAGAATTGAGCAGTTAGTTTCAAATGTGTATTTGTGTATGGATGTGTGTACAGAGCTGTGGCAATGCGTATATGTAAATGTCATCATTCACCCATTCACAGCCATGAATCCAGACACAAAGGCTGCCATGCAAGGCTCCACCTGCTCAGGGAAAGAGTAGGTTTGAGAGTCTCCCTCCGCAGCCGGTTGGCGTAGTTTTGGCACAGTTCCGTTGTACAGACCGACGTTAACAGCAGCCCTGTCTGTGCACACGGAGACCGACTCTGTCGTCCGGTGATCCAACCGCCTTCTGGAACAGCTTCACAAGTACGTCGGTACGCAAATGCGCTTTGTGACACAAGTGACGGTACGCATTTCAGATTACGCACATAACCTGCGTACCAGTTATGTGTTACCTGTACCAGAGCCATATTATTACTATTATATGGCTCTGCCCTGTACTACAGCAAAAGTATTCTGCGTCGGGACTTCCTGCAACAACACCACACCGTTATCAAAGATGTTCTATTGAGAAGACGATCACTACGTGACAAAAGTTTTCAAAACCGTGGCTATTGAAATCAATCTTACTAACTGCTGTCTGTGCAATTTACTCCGCGAGTTGGCACACTTTATTTTGCTTACTTTAACATCATTTTGCATGGTGGGGCTAAGCCATTTCTTGGTATGGGTGTAGCCTACCCCAGCCATACCCTGGCCTGGCGCTGCCACTGGTGGCACGTATGGGGCGGGCCATTCTGCACATGCGTTAAATGCGTTAAATATTTTAACGCAATTAATTCAAAAAATTAATTACCGCCGTTAACGCGATAATTTTGACAGCACTAATAATAATGAATAATAATAAGAACTACTGCTTGCAAACTGTACTTTAGAAAAAATAATAAAATGGCGTGAATGGATTTGAGTGTATCTGTTAGAAGTTTAGGAATTAGGTGCGGCAATATGGGGGATAATACGGCTAGTGGTGGACTGGGACTAAAAATCATCCCAGGACTCTCGACCGGCCCACCTCGGTACCGCTAGTAAATTGTCAACGGGGGGAGTGGGGGATGTGCTAGTGACTTATCCGACCGGCCCACTTCGGTACGGGCCCATCGGGATTCGTCCCGATGGCCGGTCCGCCACTGCACCCAGCTCACGTAAACTGTCAACGGGGGGAGCCTCGCTGCGGGGAGTGGGAATTAATAATAGTCCGTGCATTTTATCCATTCATTTCCCCAACATTGTGGTAAAAAAACACACGTTTAATCCATGTTGGTGTAGCTACAACCACAAAAAGCATCGGTTTGTTTTCTCATCAGGAAAAGCAGACCGGCTCAAACAAACGATTTTTAATCATCATCCTCACGATCATTTAATGTATCATATGTTCGCCGAATTGACATGAAAGCACTAATAAATGTAGTTTCATCCACTTGAGTTTACAACTACAAAAATAATCGATTTGTTTATATCACATCCTACGGGAGGAAATTCAGCAGCTCTCACTACCGATTTTTAATCCTAATTTAATCATCTTCACCACGATCATTTATGTTTATGTTCGCCGAATTGACATGAAAGCACTGACAAATATGAATATACTGTTCATTAAAACGTTATTAACGTGCCTAAACTCAGTAATTCACAATGTCTACGCATGACAACACACTTTGTCCGTGTTTGGCTCTCTCGCCGCACAGTGAAGCGTTCCCGCATTGACGTCACTTCCGGCTTCCCCCAAAACTTCAAAATGATTCGAAGGAATTTCCCGCGATGTTCGAAATTATTGATATTTAATGGAACGGTATCGCTTTTTCTTTTTTAAACTGACGGTTCGAGATGACTAGTAGCCCAATATTTCATTGCACAACAGTTGTTGGGATGATGTCACAGGCTCTTTAAATCGTGGATCTAGCATGCATGTCGTGATCGGGATGGATTCTGCCAGCAGGCGAGACAACAGCTTGAAGCGGGTTATGAGCTATTTCCTCACGGTATTCTTGAAGGAAAGAATAGCCGCCAGATCGGATTCATTTGCACTTAGCGTGTTGTTAGCACTCTCTCATGGCGAGGGATCTTCGGATGCCAACTTTTGTCACTGTCTCATCCGCAAGGACGGCCTGCACCGGGAGTCTCTGCTCATACAGTCACTCGAGCATAGTGAACGTTGAATTCCAGCGGGTCGCACTGTCGTTTTGGAGTTTGTGTACTCTTACTCCAAGCTGCTCTTGACGTTTCTTCAAAGCACAAACTGCTACTGAGGAGTGACGAAAATGACTGACAACACGCCTGGCAGCATCCGTGGTCTTGGCGATTTCTGGCAACCCTGTTTTTATTGCTAGTTGAATGGTGTGTCCGGCGCATCCAAGGTGGTGGGGAAACTGCTTGCAGAGCTCCATTGCCAGGTTCATGCTGCATTGTCATGAATGGTGCAAAACACAACTAAGTCCGACTCCTCAATTGTTTCTTTGAGCCTCTGGACTATATTCACAGCGGTGTGTCTCTCTGGCATGATAGTGGTTCGCAGCACTCTGGATTTGAACTCCCAGGTGTCTGTGATGTAGTGGGCAGTTATGGTGATGTATGGATCCATGGTGCAAGATGTCCACAGATCAGTGGTTAGTGAGACACTTTTATCTTTCATCTCATTGGCAATTCTCGCTTTCACAGTGTTGTACTGAAGCATGATGTTGCTCCAAAGTGTAGCATGTGACGGGATATTATAGCCTGGCTCGAAAAACTTCATAATGTCCCTGAAGCCTTCTCCGGAAAGGGCAGAAAGTGGTCGAACATCCTTGACGACAAAGTTGATAAGCAAGTCTGTTATCTGCTGTCTTCTTTTGTCCGTAACGGGGCGCTTGGAAAAATCAATAATGCTCGTCTGTCTCTGTCCAGTGCTGACGGCGGTCCGTTGCTCACTGGTGCTAGCATTACTGCTAGTGCTAGCTGTCGGCAGCGGGTGTTTCATTTTTAGATGGTTGCGCATGGCAGATGTATTTTTGTTGTACTTCAGTACAGCTGTACACAACTGACACATCACTGTGGAGTTGGTTACATCTTCGTTGAAGTACTGCCATACATATGAATGTCGGAAGTTTTTTGGAGCATTTTGCAGCACCTCGTTTACCTCCATTTTGTTCACGACTAGTTGACTAGGGCCTAAAGTGGTAAAGGTAGTCGACTAGTCAATTAGTTGGTGAAACCCCTACTTTACGCACATGACGTAGCCCCGCAGCCGCACAACCAGCACAGCACAGCAGCAACGAACACAGCGAACAGAGAACACAGAGACAACAGCAGGCAACCCTGATTATGAACTTCAGGAAAGGTATGTACTCTCTCTGTTTGTATCTATTAGTTGTGTATTTGGTGTACTCTATAGTAATTCCACATTCGCAAAATACAAAATGGACGCTACTTTGTTGTTGTAGCGTTATCGTTCCGTGAGAAACATCATGTTGGTGAACGTATAAATAGATTAATTGTATTTCGTGACTATAACACGGCAGTATATAAATAAAGCTGTATTGTATATCAACCCAGTATATATATACAGTGGCGGCTGGTGGAAAATATTTTTGGTGGGGCTATGGAAATAGGGACCAAACCATACTAAGGCGGTCCGGGGGGATCCTCCCCTGGAAGACATTTTTGAGAAATGACCCCTTAAATTATCTGGTGATGTTAGAGCGGGGCAAATTGAGGCTTAAAAATATGAGATAAACATTAATCTTCAGTGTGGTTAGCTATGAATCTTCCAAAACTGTGCAAAAGTACAGTAGGCCCACACAAACTGCAGAACACTGGTGCTTTGGGCACACTCAAATGATTTAATTCCCATTTAAAATCAGGAGACTATATACGAACATTGTGTGTGTCTTGTCAACCCTCCCGATTTCAATCAATCAATCAATCAATCAATGTTTATTTATATAGCCCAATATCACAAATGTTACATTTGTCTCAGTGGTCTTCACAGTGTGTACAGAATATCAGTATGACAATACGACACCCTCTGTCCTTAGACCCTCACATCGTACAAGGAAAAACTTCCAAAGAAAACCCAGTTTAAAGGGAAAAATGGGAGAAACCTCAGGGAGAGCAACAGAGGAGGGATCCCTCTCCCAAGACGGACAGACGTGCAATAGATGCCGTGTGTAAATTGAAAAGATAATACATTTGCAACATAGGTA
Source organism: Champsocephalus esox (assembly GCA_036324585.1). Taxonomy (NCBI): domain Eukaryota; kingdom Metazoa; phylum Chordata; class Actinopteri; order Perciformes; family Channichthyidae; genus Champsocephalus; species Champsocephalus esox. The sequence goes on from JAULUE010000044.1 coordinate 124,065, forward strand.
GTCCAAATGTTTGGAAATGCATGTGTGTATAATAGGAAGATGAATCCACGAGGATATCCATCCAGGACCTATGATCCAGGACCACAGCCACGACTCAAGATCCAGCGCTCGCGATCCAGGACACAAGACCGCAGGATCATCCATGACTCCGGATCCCGGTGTATATAGACCCCAAAAAGAAAGACATTTGGGGAAGCTGGGTTAATCGGAACATGAGAGTACACAGGTATAGACAGAGAGAAGGAAGAAGTAAGATGTCCCCCGACAAACTAAGCCTATATCAGCAAAACTAGGGGCTGAATCTAATCAGCCCTAACTATAAGCTTTATCAAAAAGGAAGGTCTTAAGCGCACTCTTAAAAACGGATAGGGTGTCTGCCGCCCGAAGACAAACTGGAAGCTTATTCCACAAATGTGGAGCTTGATAAGAAAAGGCTCTGGCTCCCATTGTACTTTTAGAGACTCTAGGAACAACCAACAACCCTGCATTCTTGGAACGCAATGCCCTAGTAGGACAGTAGGGTATAATGAGTTATTTAAGGTAAGATGGCGCCTGCCCATTAAGGGCTTTGTAGACGAGAAGAAGAATTTTAAATTCTATCCTGTGTTCTATAGGGAGCCAGTGTAAGGCAGCCAGAACAGGAGTAATGTGGTCCCTTTTCCTAACTCTGGTTAGTACACGAGCCGCAGCATTTTGAATCAGCTGAAGCCACTTGACTGACTTCTTGGTACTCCCTGATAATAAAGAGTTACAATAATCCAGCCTAGAAGTAACAAATGCATGGACTAGTTTCTCTGCATCGTTTTGAGGCAAGATATGCCTGATTTTTGCAATGTTAGGTAGATGGAAGTAGGCGGTCCTTGAAATTGATTTTATGTGGGCATTAAAGGATAAATCCTGATCAAATATAACACCAAGATTCCTTATAGTCTCACTGGAGGCCAAATTAATGCCATCCATAGTTAGTATATCTTTAGATAATTTGTTTCGTAGATTCTTCGGGCCAAGTACAATAACTTCAGTTTTGGTCGTGTTTAACATCAAAAAGTTTAAGGTCAGTCTTGAATTTTATTTAGATGATTAATTTCATCAGGCTTGATTGATAAATATAGTTGAGTATCATCCGCATAACAATGAAAGTTTACAGAATGATTCCTTATAATACTGCCTAACGGAAGCATATATAATGTGAACAAAATAGGTCCGAGCACTGAGCCCTGTGGCACTCCATGGCTAACTTTGGTTTGCGTGGAAGATTCATCGTTAACACGTACAAACTGAGAGCGTTCAGATAGATAGGACCTAAACCAGCCTAAAGCAGTTCCCTGTATGCCAACTAAGTGCTCTAGTCTTTGCAATAGGATATCATGGTCGATAGTATCAAATGCAGCACTGAGATCGAGCAAAACAAGAATAGAGACAAGTCCCTTGTCTGAGGCTATTAGAATATCATTTGTGACTTTAACCAGAGCTGTCTCTGTGCTATGATGTGTTCTAAAGCCAGACTGAAAATCTTCAAATAAATCATTGTTTTTTAAGTAATCACACAACTGTTTTGCGACCGCTTTCTCAAGAATTTTTGAGAGGAACGGAAGATTAGAAATAGGTCTATAGTTGGCTAAAACCTCTGGATCGAGGTTGTGCTTTTTAAGAAGCGGTTTTAT
>JAULUE010000044.1:130728-153228 GCA_036324585.1 Champsocephalus esox
TCGGCCGTCTGCAGGGTCCAGTGGATGTTGTCACGTGAAGTGACATGGAAGAGTAGTGGGTATATTTCCGGTATGAAGTTGTATTTGGAGGCTATGGTGGTGTTGAGTGTGGTGAGTGCAGTCTGCTGGTGGACGGTCAGACTGTTGGAAAAGTTTATGATGGGGATGTAGATGGTGGCGTTTGGAAAGCAGAGGGTGCTCTGTTTCCACATGGCGTGCAGCTGTTTAATCGAAGATGAGAGTGCAGTGTCTGAGAGTCCATTATTGAGTCCTACTGATATTATGACTTGTGAGGTGTTGTGACATGGGGGAAGTTTACTGAGAATCGAAGTTATGTGATGGAATTTAGCACCCGGAAAGCTATCTATCTGAAGGTGGGGGTCTGTAAAGGGGGGGATGCGGGAGAGATTGGAGTCCCCGACAATGAGGGTCCTCTTCAGCAACTCCAACGACCACACCTGCAGTTTCCTGAAGGTTCTGGGATGTGTGTGAGGTTCTGGGCATGTGGGGGAGCCAGGTGCCGCTGCGGAGACCCCCGTGGAGTGGGAGGTGGATGTCTCAGATGTTAGGCTTGAAGTCAAACTGACTCTCAGTGGGCCTTTGATCATCACTGATGTTATGTTTACATCCACCTCAGGGCTCAGTATGCTTTGCAGGGGCTCCACAGCAAACAGCTCTGGCTCCCTCTGCTGGTTGTTGTGTAGAACTGGAGGTGAAGAAGAGGAGATAGTGTTACTGCAGGGGAGAGCGACATTGCTGTATATCTGTATGGAGGGTGGAGAGGGAGGTGAAGAGATGGAAATGAGATGGAAGGGGGAGGTAGGTGTCTGCATTAACGGGGTATCTACTCTCTGTGGGGAGGGTGGCACGGAGGGAGGGGAGGAAGGAGAGACGGAGGGCCAGGTCAAGAACCCAGTCCCACCGGCCCCCAGACGGTCGAGCACGGTCCGAGGGAGCGGATGGACCTCAATCCGCAACCGGTTCCCAAGAGTGCGCTGAGGCAGGGGCAGAGGAAGTACCCCCAGGCCCCCCGCCACAGCCCTCCCCCCCGACGCACAGAGGCCCGATGAAGTAGAAAGAGAAGTAGGGAAGGAAGAGGGGTGAGGAGTCAGTTGAGAAGGGGGGTTAGTGGGAGGTTTGTATTTTGGCCAGGTGGGGAGTGAGGAAATGGGAGGAGGAGGAAGGGGGAGGTGAGGGAGAGGGTCAGGGGGTGATGAGGCAGGAGGGAGAGTGGGGTTGGGTTTAGGGCTTGGGGTGAGGTTGGGTTTAGGGCCTGCGGGCGAGATTAGGATTAGGCGAGGGAAGGGAGGCCTTAGGTTTAGGATTAGGGGCAGGGTGGGGGTTAGAAAGGTAGGTTGAGGGAATAGGAACTCGAGCAGAAGGGGGAGGAGGGGGGGGGGAGGAGAGCAGGGAGAAGAGGGATGAGGATGGGGAGGGGGGTGAGCAGAGTGATGAGTGTGGAGGGGCAGATTGGCTGCTGGTGGATGAAGAGGAGGAAGAAGAGGAGGAAAGTCAGAGGGGGCAAACAAGGGCGCCGCAGGGCCCTCCTCAGTTGGGGGCCCCCTGGTTAGGAGGTCCCTCAAGGTGGATAGGGAGGAGGGCCTGAGTCTGCGGGCATACCTCGCCCGACCCCACTGGGCAGACCTGTCAAAGGCAGCCTGGTTAAAGGGAGGGAGGTGCACTAGCTCCACAGCAATAACCTGGTCATAATGGTGTCTGAGTATCGTCATGTTGTTTTGCATCCAGGTGTTGGTGTTCTGTTGTACTTTTTCAAATGTTGTGCTGTTGGGTGAAGCGGGTTTGATGAATGCTGTTAAGCCGTGCACCTTTTTCATCATCCCCTGTGGAAAAGTATTGTTGGTGAAGGGGAAAGAAATCACAGCCGATCAACTCACCCACAGGAACGCAATTGTGCAGTCACGGAGGTGACGGGAAGAGGCAACCAGAGAGAGTATTTAAATAAAACCAAACAAGTTGCACTGGCAAATAACTAATCAAAATGGGTATGCGAGGAAGTAACAAGGAGATAAAAACACAGTAAAATGATACTTAATTACAGCAATTGGGAAGGGACACACAACGAGTTAAAAAGGAAAATGTAGAAAGACAGTGGTTAAAGATTTAAATGATGGTTTAAAAACGGTCTAAAAAAATCACAGGTTAGGAGCCCCCGAGGGGGGTCGTCACCCACACGGGGGTACAGTGGTTAAGTTTAGGGGTTAGGGTTAGGGTTAGGGTTAGGGTTAGGTTTGTTTAATGGCCACCAGATCTCCCCATGTCGCCCAACGACTTCATGGTTATACAGAGATCCAAGGAAAGGCACACGCACTAGAGGCATTGTTGGCGCATGCTCTAGTTTGGCATCATGACTGAATCATAAGTGTGTAAAGGTGAAGTAGACAGGGTAATTTAAGCTTGAAGGACAGAGACAAGGAGGCTAGCTGTGGTTACGGCGGACACCTCCCCTTGCCGCAATGGCTGTATCTGTTTATGGCCCGTTTCCTTTCGTAATTCCCAGAGAGGTCAGATTAGAGAGGGGTGGAAAGAAAGGTTTCTTTATGGCCCAAATCCTTTCGTCATCCTCAAAGGGGGTCGACCAGAAAGGGGTTGAAAGAAAGGTCAGAGTGAAAAAGTGGGGAGATAATGTGGACTGAAGTTAGACTGAAGATGTTCTAATATGATATGTATTTACCAGTGTACCATAAGTTCATTTTAGTGGTTTTAATTAAGAGTCAAATAGCCATTTGTGTAGATGTATTGTTCGTAGTAAGTGGTCAAATTAGCCACAATGATCGGTAAGACATCTGCCTAAAGACAGAAGAAGTACGCTTTTGATAAAGATGTATATTAGAATTAGACAAGCAGCCAGAGTGGTTAGGTTTAGAGCTTAAATTAAAGATAAGATGGTCTACTGTTTGATGGACACCAACGTAAGTTTAGGCATTAAGTCTGAGTGGTTAAATTTAGGGGTTAGGGTTAGGGTTAGGGTTAGGGTTAGGGTTAGGTTAAGGGTCTAATTACCACCACCCGTGTAGTTTACAATGTGTATATCTGGGGCTACGAGGTGGGCAACTGTACGGGACCTGCTCTGGGTGATAGCTTAGGCCCACGGCTATAATCTGTGAGACTTTTTGGGCCCAGTGGCGGTCTTCCCTGTTACTGAAATTGGAGTTTTAAAACTTCAAATGGCCTTAAGTCGTTCCAGCAGGTGGGCAACTGTAGCCCACTTTGTGTGTGCGTTGTACCCGGCCCCTCGCAGGTGCCCACCGAGTTTGAGGCAAATTAGAGCATTTTTCATGTTTAAGTTAAAGGGGCCTTTCATTTGTGCACAAGTGGAATAAATACTCTCTGTTTCCCTCAAAAGGGCGCCAAATCTTTCCCCCAAAGAACAACTGGTTAGAAAATAAATACACTACAGAGTGTTTGAATGTGCAGGCCTACATTAACAGGTTTATGACATCACTGCCTCCTCTAAGACACGAGTGATCTGATCTCGTTCAGATTCCGCTATTGTTGCGTACAATAGCACATTCTGAACAACCCCTGGGTTAAGGTTGACACCCACACACACACACACGCACACACACACACACACACAGTCTCTCAGGTGTACCTGCAGGTCTGCTATGGGTTCTGCCAGGTCTGGTCGGTGTGGATGGACTTCAGGTCGTTTGCACGGATATAAAAGCGTCCAGTCATGTGCTTGAGTTTAAATGCTTAACGAAGAGAGAAAAGAGTTTAACGAAGCGATGACCTGAGAGACAGGTGGGACACAGACAGGTGAGAGACAGACAGGTGAGAACAGACATGTGAGAGACAGACAGGGTGATAGACACACAGGTGAGAGGCAGAGAGGTCAGAAACAGACATGTGAGGACAGACAGGGTGAGAAGGACAGGGGAGAGAGACTTTTCTATGTGTGTCATAGAATTGCATTGCAGCGCATTGCACACACACACACACACACACACACACACACACACACACACAGAGACACACACACACACACACAGACAGACACACACACACACACAGACACACACGCACACACACACACACACACAGCGCGCACACACACACACACACACACACACACACACACAAATAGCTCCCTAAGTATTGTAGCAGTGGCCACACACACCACACACACACACACACACACACACACGAATATTCTTTGACTTTGATGTCCGGCGTCGTTCAGATTCCGCTATAGTTGCGTACAATAGCACTTTCTGAACAACCCCTGGGTTAAGATTGGTACACCCCCCCACACACAGGGATGCAGCATCGCAAATATATCCACTTTGGAGTGGCTTTAGGGGACACACGACATATCGAATCATATCTACAAATCGAGCCGAAGCTAACAAGTATAGTCTCGACAGCCTAGCATGCGGGGAATGGGGAGAGAAAATCGTAATTGGACTTTGAAGACTTGAAATGGCCATAAGTCGTTCCAACAGGTGGAAGTGCTTACCCCACTTGGTGTGCGAGTTGACCTCCGCAAGGTGCACAGCGAGTTTGAAGCAAATTGGTGAATTTTTCATTTTCAATCTTCACTAGGTTAAGGGTCTAATTACCACCACCCGTGTAGTTTACAATGTGTATATCTGGGGCTACGAGGTGGGCAACTGTACGGGACCTGCTCTGGGTGATAGCTTAGGGTAACTGCAGTCTGTGCTGATATCAAGAAGTGTTCTGTTGTTCATCATGAACTCATGTTGGAACTGAGTCCAGTTTGAATCTGAAATATTGTTTCATCTCTCTTTCTCTCTGTGTTCTGTCCTCTGCAGACTCTGTCCGGCTGCTGGGGGGGACCAGTCTGTGCTCAGGCAGACTGGAGGTGAACTCTGACCCGTCTGACCCGTCCTGGTCCTCAGTGTGTGAGGCTGACTTTGACCAGCAGGATGCTCAGGTGGTCTACAGGCAGCTGGGCTGTGGGGCTCCTTCAGTCCTCCAGGGGGCGCTCTATGGAGAAGGGGAGGCTCCAATGGGGACCAAAGAGTTCCAGTGTTGAGGCCATGAGTCTGCTCTCCTGAACTGTAGCTCAGCCTCAGAGAGAAACACCTGCTCACCTGGCACAGCTGTTAGCCTCACCTGCTCAGGTAGAGAGGAGCTGTGATTGGTCCATTCTGTTCTCATCAAACTCTCTTTATTCTCCCTCTGATCTCTCTCTCTTGTTTCTCTGCAGAGCCGGTCAGGCTGGAGGGAGGAGAGAGTCGCTGTGCAGGAGCTCTGGAGGTGAGACGTGAGGGAGAATGGAGACCAGTGGACTATCTCTCTCTCTGGACCCTGGAGGGAGCAGCAGTCGCCTGCAGAGAGCTCGCCTGTGGCTCTGCTGTTTCTGTGGGATGGAGAGAGTCCTCAGAGAGAGATGTGTGGGGGATCAGCCCTCCCTGTCTTCAGTCTGGATCTCTGAGGGACTGTGCATCAACAGGTTCCTCTCGCTACACCCTGACTCTCACCTGCTCAGGTCAGCCCCTCAGTGACACCAAGTCATCCGTCTGTCTGTCTCTCTCTCTCTCTCTCTTTCTCTCTCTCTCTCTCTCTCTCTCTCTCTCTCTCTCTCTCTCTCTCTCTCTCTCTCTCTCTCTCTCTCTCTCTCTCTCTCTCTCTCTCTCTTTGTGTTTTTAACCTTCGATTCGGAGAAACAAATTGTTTTTTCGGAGTTTAGACACGACAGAGTTTTCAGAAGACACTACACTACCCAGAATCCCCAGCCATCATTTGGGACTACAACATCCGCCTTGCTTTACAAACCCTGTGATTAGCCCTCAAGCTCTGTGATTGGATGTTGGAGTGGCAGTGTGACAAGGCTGGCTATTGTGTGTTTCGCAACATGTTCTATGGCACGTCTCTCCTGGGAAATGTAGTTTAAAAAGACGTTTTCGTATTTCCCACAATTAGAAGTTGCCAGTACTAAACTGTATACATCCCTGGAGGTTTAGGGGATACGAAACACATTGGTGTTATCACATTTAAAACATATCATTAATACAGGGGTGAAAATTGCTTGTGTCCATAATGGGCAGCATTAATACCACATGACAGCTGGTCTTATGTCTGTGACCCCTCCTGTTGTTCATTGATGAGCCTGAAACATGCACTTCTCAAGGTTCAGATGCACATTTAGGGTTAGGGTTACGTGGACGTCCTGCACTAAACTGTTGTATTGTAGAGATCACTACAGTATCTTCTTGATATTTTCTATTCTATATTTCTATCATTGACCCCTATTTTGTATGTAGGCTACTCTTAATATTTAAATGTGTTCATCAAATATAACTTATTCTACAACTAAATTCAATAACGTGCTTTAACCACTAGGAGGTGCGGTTTAGACCAGTGGTCTAGTTAATACAACATAATAATATGACTATTCACTTTATTGTGAGTTTAAAACAGAACGGTAAAGGAAAATACAGTTTCAGTCTCTCGATGTGAAGCTTATGCATTGTACCATGAACCTGTATAGACCTGTAACAGTCAACTGCATGAGGAGTTGGAAAGGTAGTTCAGAACATCAGTAAAAGTCCCTTTCCATCAGCTGTGCACTGTTATGGTGTAAACACAGACTATCTACTAATTGGATCAAGTATAAAAGTCAGCCGAATTAGTGTTGATACTGCAAGGAGACGTATTGTGTGAAAAGAAATGGAAGATGTTGTTTAATGGCCGATATATTTATGGTCCACGTCACGTATTCAGTGTTGGCGGCATCTCTTCCAGTTTGTCCAAAGGTCTTCTGATCAGGGCTCTATAAATACATATCTAGGGCAGGTATGTAATATGTAATGCAGCCGAACCGTGTATTGCAATGCCGTTATGTGATGACTTCCAAAGAGAAAAGCAAGAGCACTCGGAATAAAGTTTTATTATTATTTTAATGTTTTCCGATTTCATATCACATAAACACTATATCCCGACGTGCATTGCGGCGTGATTTTAGCCCATCAAAACCTCTGAAAAAAGAAATGTGTCTCTCAGAATCGAAAGAGAAAAACCTATGGGAAAACCTCAAATCATCTTCGTAATATCTATCAAACTATAGATCCTACATATCGACTGGACGTGGATTCTAAAAGTACAATGTATACTTCTCGCTAGAAATCTAATCATAAAGCGTTTTAATGGCCAAACTATCCTACAATTTAGGATTTTACAGAGAGGGTTATTTGTGAATAAACAACCCTCTGTAACGTTTGCATTGAACGGGAGCACTAGAGAGCGACAATTTTAAAACGTAATTATAGGTCGTATTGTGCGCTTGAACAATCGACCCATTTGGTCGTATGAGTTGGAGGACTTGTTGTTTCTATTGGGTGTTGGTCCCATTGATCATAGTCTTGATTTCCAAGAGGACCCCACACTTCACTACCATACAGTATGATTGGTTCTATTATTGAATTGAACATGTTGAGCCAGATTCTATATATAGTATAAAATATTATTCTATATGTAATATATATCTATATTTGAAGACTTTTTGATAGCATAGAAAGCCTTTCTTCCTTTGTCTCCGAGATCATTAATGGCCAGATTGAAATTTCCTGTCGAAGTAATTTTGAGTCCCAAATATGTGTAGCTGTGTGTGTTCTATGCCAGTGGAGCCCAGTAAGAACCGGTGTGGGTTTCCCTGACCCCTGGGTCGTTTCTGGAACACCATAATCCTGGTCTTTTCAAGATGAACTGTCAGGGTCCAGGTCTGACAGAAGGGTTCCAGATGAACTGTCCGGGCCCAGGTCTGACAGAAGGGTTCCAGATGAACTGTCCGGGCCCAGGTCTGACAGAAGGGTTCCAGATGAACTGTCCGGGCCCAGGTCTGACAGAAGGGTTCCAGATGAACTGTCAGGGTCCAGGTCTGACAGAAGGGTTCCAGATGAACTGTCAGGGTCCAGGTCTGACAGAAGGGTTCCAGATGAACTGTCAGGGTCCAGGTCTGACAGAAGGGTTCCAGATGAACTGTCCGGGCCCAGGTCTGACAGAAGGGTTCCAGATGAACTGTCCGGGCCCAGGTCTGACACAAGGGTTCCAGATGAACTCTCCGGGCCCAGGTCTGACAGAAGGGTTCCAGATGAACTGTCAGGGTCCAGGTCTGACAGAAGGGTTCCAGATGAACTGTCAGGGTCCAGGTGTGACAGAAGGGTTCCAGATGAACTGTCAGGGTCCAGGTCTGACAGAAGGGTTCCAGATGAACTGCAGAATAATAATCTCTCTCTCTCTCTCTCTCTCTCTCTCTCTCTCTCTCTCTCTCTCTCTCTCTCTCTCTCTCTCTCTCTCTCTCTCTCTCTCTCTCTCTCTCCTCTCTCTCTCTCTCTCTCTCTCTCTCTCTCTCTCTCTCTCTCTCTCTCTCTCTCTCTCTCTCTCTCTCTGTCTCTCTCTCTCTCTAGACCTAGACCTAGACCTGCTGCTTCAGCCCAGCATCTCTGGGTCCTCTTCCATGTACGGGGTCTCTGGGGCCCAGCAGCGGGGTGTCTAACCAGGTGTTGAGAGGCTCCACCTTCAGCATCAGCTGCTCCATCCAGCCTCAGTACCCAGGAGGCTCCTTCCTGCTCAGCTCCTCCACTCACAACTACACCCAGCCAGCTGTCAATCACAGCGCCCACTTCCTGTTCCCGGCTGCAGAGCCCGCCCACCAGGGAAACTACAGCTGTGTTTATCACCTGTTGGTTCGCTCTCATAGCTTCTCCTCTGAGAGCCGTCCGCTGTCTGTCACTGTCTCAGGTAAGCTCGGTGTCCACCTGTCTGCCTCTCACCTGTCTGTCTCTCACCTGTCTGTCTGTCTCTCACCTGTCTGTCTGTCTCTCACCTGTCTGTCTGTCTCTCACCTGTCTGCCTCTCACCTGTCTGCCTCTCACCTGTCTGTCTGTCTCTCGTCTGCCTCTCACCTGTCTGTCTGTCTCTCGTCTGTCTGTCTGTCTCTCACCTGTCTGCCTCTCACCTGTCTGCCTCTCACCTGTCTGTCTCTCACCTGTCTGTCTCTCACCTGTCTGTCTCTCACCTGACTGTCTGTCTCTGTCTGTCTGTCTCTCACCTGTCTGCCTCTCACCTGTCTGTCTGTCACCTGTCTGTCTGTCACCTGTCTGTCTCTCACCTATCTGTCTCTCACCTGTCTGTCTCTCACCTGTCTGTCTCTCGTCTGTCTGTCTGTCTCTCACCTGTCTGTCTCTCACCTGTCTGTCTCTCACCTGTCTGCCTCTCACCTGTCTGTCTCTCACCTGTCTGTCTCTCACCTGTCTGTCTCTCGTCTGTCTGTCTGTCTCTCACCTGTCTGTCTCTCACCTGTCTGCCTCTCACCTGTCTGTCTCTCACCTGTCTGTCTCTCACCTGTCTGTCTGTCTCTCACCTGTCTGTCTCTCGTCTGTCTGTCTGTCTCTCACCTGTCTGTCTCTCACCTGTCTGCCTCTCACCTGTCTGTCTCTCACCTGTCTGTCTGTCTCTCACCTGTCTGTCTGTCTCTCACCTGTCTGTCTGCCTCTCACCTGTCTGCCTCTCACCTGTCTGTCTGTCTCCCACCTGTCTGCCTCTCACCTGTCTGCCTCTCACCTGTCTGCCTCTCACCTGTCTGTCTCTCACCTGTCTGTCTCTCGTCTGTCTGTCTGTCTCTCACCTGTCTGCCTCTCACCTGTCTGTCTCTCACCTGTCTCTCTGTCTCAGGTGAGCTCAGTGTTCACAGGCAGAGGATCATGTCCGTGTCTCACTGTGTTCTTTTTAAAGAGGTCCCACTGTGGGAAACACCTGTCTGTCGACTCGGGTCCCCTCGTTCGTACCAAAGAGACGTTCAAAAGAATCGGCTCTTTGGTACGACTCGGGTCCCCTCGTTCGTACCAAAGAGCCGTTCAGAAGAATCGGCTCTTTGGTACGACTCGGGTCCCCTCGTTCGTACCAAAGAGCCGTTCAGAAGACTCGGCTCTTTGGTACGACTCGGGTCCCCTCGTTCGTACCAAAGAGCCGTTCAAAATAATCGGCTCTTTGGTACGACTCGGTTCCCCTCGTTCGTACCAAAGAGCCGTTCAAAAGAATCGGCTCTTTGGTACGACTCGGGTCCCCTCGTTCGTACCAAAGAGCCGTTCAAAATAATCGGCTCTTTGGTACGACTCGGGTCCCCTCGTTCGTACCAAAGAGCCGTTCAAAAGAAACGTCTCTTTGGTACGACTCGGGTCCCCTCGTTCGTGCCAAAGAGACGTTCAAAAGAATCGGCTCGCTCGCGACCGACACATCACTCGAAGGCTTGCTTTAAAGGACGTACCAATGAGGCTTCGTGCTCTACTGTATTTGATGTTGCTTTATTATGTTTTTCACACGTTGTGATTATTTCAGGGGGAATTAGCATTTTAGAGTTGTTGCTTCATTGTGTGTTTCTGCTTGTTTCTGGGAGGAAGTGAAGCCCTGCACGCAGACCTGAGATCAGATATTAACAGAGATCACAGGTGATCTGCTCTGTTCCATCAAATAAACGCTTACACTCTCTGCATGCTTTCACTTTCTTCTGCTCAGCGTTTCCTTCAGAGGACACCAGCTCTTCAGAGGAGAGACACCTGAACACCAGCAGGAGAGGACTCTTTAAAGTAGAGACACTACACGCTGATACGCACCTGAACACCAGCAGGAGAGGACTCTTTAAAGTAGAGACACGACACGCCGTTACACACCTGAACATTAGCAGGAGAGGACTCTTTAAAGTAGAGACACTAAATATTGATATTCACCTGAACATCAGCAGGAGAGGACTCTTTAAAGTAGAGACACTACATTTTGATATACACCTGAACACCAGCAGGAGAGGACTCTTTAAAGTAGAGACACTACACGCTGATACACACCTGAACACCAGCAGGAGAGGACTCTTTAAAGTAGAGACACTACACGCTGATATACACCTGAACATCAGCAGGAGAGGACTCTTTAAAGTAGAGACACGACACGCTGATACACACCTGAACATTAGCAGGAGAGGACTCTTTAAAGTAGAGACACTAAATATTGATATTCACCTGAACATCAGCAGGAGAGGACTCTTTAAAGTAGAGACACTACATTTTGATATACACCTGAACACCAGCAGGAGAGGACTCTTTAAAGTAGAGACACTACACGCTGATACACACCTGAACACCAGCAGGAGAGGACTCTTTAAAGAAGAGACACTACACGCTGATATACACCTGAACATCAGCAGGAGAGGACTCTTTAAAGTAGAGAGACTACATACTGATATACACCTGAACATCAGCAGGAGAGGACTCTTTAAAGTAGAGACACTACATGCACCTGAACATCAGTATGAGAGGACTCTTTAAAGTAGAGACGCTACATACTGATATACACCTGAACATCAGCGGGAGAGGACTCTTTAAAGTAGAGACACAACATACTGATATACACCTGAACATCAGCGGGAGAGGACTCTTTAAAGTAGAGACACTACATTCTGATATACACCTGAACATCAGCAGGAGAAGACTCTTTAAAGTAGAGACACTACATGCACCTGAACATCAGTATGAGAGGACTCTTTAAAGTAGAGACGCTACATACTGATATACACCTGAACATCAGCGGGAGAGGACTCTTTAAAGTAGAGACACAACATACTGATATACACCTGAACATCAGCGGGAGAGGACTCTTTAAAGTAGAGACACTACATTCTGATATACACCTGAACATCAGCAGGAGAGGACTCTTTAAAGTAGAGACACTACATACTGATATACACCTGGACATCAGCAGGAGAGGACTCTTTAAAGTAGAGACACTACATACTGATATACAGCTGATCAGCAGGAGAGGACTCTTTAAAGTAGAGACACTACATACTGATATACACCTGAACATCAGCAGGAGAGGACTCTTTAAAGTAGAGACACTACACACTGATATACCCCTTAACATCAGCAGGTGAGGACTCTTTAAAGTAGAGACACTACATACTGATATACACCTGAACATCAGAGGAAGAGGACTCTTTAAAGTAGAGACACTACATACTGATATACACCTGATCAGTAGGAGAGGACTCTTTAAAGTAGAGACACTAAACATTGATACACACCTGAACATCAGCAGGAGACGACACTTTAAAGTAGAGACACTATACACTGATATACACCTGAACATCAGCAGGAGAGGACTCTTTAAAGTAGAGACACTACATACTGATATACACCTGAACATCAGCAGGAGGACTCTTTAAAGTAGAGACACTACATACTGATATACACCTGAACATCAGCAGGAGAAGACTCTTTGAAGTAGAGACACTACATACTGATATACACCTGAACATCAGCACGAGAGGACTCTTTAAAGTAGAGACACTACATACTGATACACACCTGAACATCAGCAGGAGAGGACTCTTTAAAGTAGAGACACTCCATACTGATATAAAACCCCCAACCTCACACTGACCATCGATGGCACCCCTGTTTCCCCTTCATCCCAGGCACGCAACCTCGCGGTTATATTTGATCCCACCCTCTCCCTTGACTCCCACATCCGCCAAGTTGTCAAAATCTAATTTTTCCATCTCCGCAACATTGCCAAAATCCGTCCCTATCTCACCCGCCCCGCAGCTGAGCGACTCATTCACGCCTTCATCTCCTCCCGCCTCGACTACTGTAACTCCCTCCTATACGGCATCAGCTCCACCTCCCTCAGTAGACTCCAGCGTGTTCAGAACGCAGCCGCCAGACTTCTCACCCACACTAAATCATGGCACCATATCACCCCGGTCCTCAAAGAACTACACTGGCTTCCCGTTACTCACCGCATCAACTACAAACTCCTGGTCCTTACCTATAAAGCCCTCCACCATCTGGCCCCCCCGTACCTCACTGACCTTCTCATCCCCTACCATCCTCCCCGGACCCTCAGATCCACCTCGGCCGGCCTGCTTTCCACCCCCATTGGCAATCTCCGGAGCTTCGGAGACAGAGCCTTCTCTGTGGCCGCCCCAAAGCTCTGGAACTCCCTCCCCAAGACCTCCGTGAGACCGAGTCCCTCACTCTGTTCCAGTCCCCCCTCAAAACCCATCTTTTCACCTCTCTCTATCCGTAAAACACCCCCCCCACTCATTTTCGACCTCCTCCTGACTGCCACTGTGTTTTGTCTTGTTGTTTTTCTTAGTCTGTTGTCTACCTGCCCCAGTCTATCTTCTCATATTGTAAAGCGTCTTTGGGTATTATAAAAGCGCTATATAAATCCAATATATTATTATTATTATTATTAACATCAGCAGGAGAGGACTCTTTAAAGTAGAGACACTACCTATTGATATAAACCTGAACATCAGCAGGAGAGGACTCTTTAAAGTAGAGACACTACCTACTGATATACACCTGAACATCAGCAGGAGATGACTCTTTAAAGTAGAGACACTACATACTGATATACACCTGAACATCAGCAGGAGAGGACTCTTTAAAGTAGAGACGCTACATACTGATATACACCTGAACATCAGCAGGAGAGAACTCTTTAAAGTAGAGACGCTACATACTGATATACACCTGGACACCAGCAGGAGAGCACTCTTTAAAGTAGAGACACTACATGCTGATATACACCTGAAGATCAGCAGGAAGGACTCTTTAAAGTAGAGACACCACATACTAATATACACCTGAACATCAATAGGAAGGACTCTTTAAAGTAGATACAATACATACACCTGCACATCAGCAGGAGAGGACTCTTTAAAGTAGATACACTACATACACCTGAACATCAGCAGGAGAGGACTCTTTAAAGTAGAGACACTACATACTGATATACACCTAAACATCAGCAGGAGAGGACTCTTTAAAGTAGAGACACTACATTCTGATATACACCTGAACATCAGCGGGAGAGGACTCTTTAAAGTAGAGACACTACATACTGATATACACCTGAACATCAGCAGGAGAGGACTCTTTAAAGTAGAGACACTACATACTGATATACACCTGAACATCAGCAGGAGAGGACTCTTTAAAGTAGAGACACTACATACTGATATACACCTGAACATCAGCAGGAGAGGACTCTTTAAAGTAGAGACAATACATACTGATATACACCTGAACATCAGCAGGAGAGGACTCTTTAAAGTAGAGACACTACATACTGATATACACCTGAACATCAGCAGGAGAGGACTCTTTAAAGTAGAGACAGTACTGTGATTATCAGAGAATTGAATACTATGACGTTACACATATAACATAAGTAATAACATTGTGTCTCATCACTAAATGATCAGTCATGTGACCACACATCATGGCTCTATTGCACTTTGATAGGGTCAGGTATCTCATGAAGAAGCGTATTCATTGTAACTGGATGAAAGCCCTCTACACCCAACATCAGTGTTGGGTGTAACGCGTTACAAAAGTAACGGAGTTACAGTAATATATTACTTTTTGCTGTAACGAAGTAATGTAACGCATTACTAATGAAAATGGGGTAATATATGACCCGTTACAATGCTCAGTAACGCAGTTACAACACATTTTAACCCGAAATTAAATGGTGTTTTGTTTTTTAACAATGTACTAACATAGCGAGACATTCCGACACCAGACAAATTGTGCGGGTAGATTAGTAAACCTGGTGTTTACCCTTCAGGCTTTCGCGCCGGGATCTTCGGGGCAGTTGAATGTTATTCACCCGCTATTCAAAAAAGAGAACGGAGCGAAAAATACTAACAACAAATTGTGTCAGGTGCGCGTGACCTGCTCCGCTGCGTGTGCATCATTTCCAAAGTGCTTCCACAGCAGTGACACACATCTGTGGATAATCATTTATACGAAAATGGTTCAAGCAACCATCACTAAACGCCAGCAACACTGCATCTACTGCAGACCGTAGCAACTGTAGCCCAGCATTAGCCGTATTTAGCTTAGCGGTGGTGACATGAAGTCATGTGACCGTGCTGTAGTTCCTTATAGTCCAAATTTTACTTGGTTTTAATATGTGGAGATAATTCTGATGAACAAAATGTGTAAGTATCTTAAACGTTTGTTTAACATGATTATTTTCTGCAATAATCCAACGGAAAAATCGAATTGGCTTTTAATTGAGGAAACCAGGGCGGATTTAAATTAAAATATAGTTTTCTTAAAATTCTCGTCCAAAATGTTTCTATAAAATCCTCTGCAGACGGCCTGTGTTGTTTTTATCCTTCTTGCCAGAATATATCCCTTAAAAGACGGTCTTATTTCAGTACATCAGAAACTATTCCTCACCATTTTATTAGTATTTGTTAGTTTCTAATGGTTAAATTCCACCACAGTAGAATTACACTGAACAACAATATAAATGCAACACTTTTGTTTTTGCTCCCATTTCTCATGAGATGAACTCAAAGATCTAAAACATTTTCTATAAACACAAAATAACCATTTCTCTCAAATATTGTTCACAAATCTGAAAACATCTGTGATAGTGAGCACTTCTCCTTTGCCGAGATAATCCATCTCACCTCACAGGTGTGGCATATCAAGATGCTAATTAGACAGCATGATTATTGCACAGGTGTGCTTTAGGCTGGCCATAATAAAAGGCCACTCTAAAATGTGCAGTTTTATCACACAGCACAATGCCACAGATGTCGCAAGTTTTGAGGGAGCGTGCAATTGGCATGCTGACAGCAGGAACGTCCACCAGAGCTGTTGCCCGTGAATTGAATGTTCATTTCTCTACCATAAGCCGTCTCCAAAGGCATTTCAGAGAATTTGGCAGTACATCCAACCGGCCTCACAACCGCAGACCACGTGTAACCACACCAGCCCAGGACCTCCACATCCAGCATGTTCACCTCCAAGATCATCTGAGACCAGCCACTCGGACAGCTGCTGCAACAATCGGTTTGCATAACCAAAGAATTTCTGCACAAACTGTCAGAAACCGTGTCAGGGAAGCTCATCTGCATGCTCGTCGTCCTCATCGGGGTCTCCACCTGACTCCGGTTCATCGTCGTAACCGACTTGAGTGGGCAAATGCTCACATTTGATGGCGTCTGGCACGTTGGAGAGGTGTTCTCTTCACGGATGAATCCCGGTTTTCACTGTTCAGGTCAGAGGGCAGACAGTGTGTGTGGCGTCGTGTGGGTGAGCGGTTTTCTGATGTCGATGTTGTGAATCGAGTGGCCCATGGTGGTGGTGGGGTTATGGTATGGGCAGGCGTATGTTATGGAGCGACGAACACAGGTGCATTTTATTGATGGCATTGTGAATGCACAGAGATACCGTGACGAGATCCTGAGGCCCATTGTTGTGCCATTCATCCACGACCATCACCTCATGTTGCAGCATGATAATGCACGGCCCCATGTTGCAAGGATCTGTACACAATTCCTGGAGGCTGAAAACATCCCAGTTCTTGCATGGCCAGCATACTCAACGGACATGTCACCCATTGAGCATGTTTGGGATGCTCTGGATTGGTGTATACGACAGTGTGTTCCAGTTCCTGCCAATATCCTCTCAGACACGCTTGCAGGCGTGCAGAGAGAAAATGGAAAAAGGATAAACTCCATGCCTCCCTAGAAATCCTTCGTGCTTGTCTTTCCGACTACCAGCCAAAACAGAGCACATTTCTCTGTTAATCTCTAAAAACAGCCAGAAACCTCAGGTTCTTTTTAATGTCCTCAACTCGATCATAAATCCCTGTGATGCTTCTTTGGTTGTGCCATCGACTACTCTGTGATAGGTTTCTTACATTTTTTATTGAAAAAGTATCTGCTCTTAGGCTAGCCCACACGAGTGCTACCCCAGATTCTGCTCCTTTTCTGTGCACTGCTGTCCTCGACCACTTTGCGCCTGTATCCCTCTCTTCTCTCTCGGATGTTGTCAAGCACCTGCGGCCGACAAACTGCACCTCAGACAGCATTCCCTCTCGCCTTCTCAGAGATGTTTTTGATTCAGTTGGAGCAAGTATTTTATTAGTCATAAACACCTCTCTTAGCTCAGGTTGCGTCCCAGCTGCCTTCAAACATGCTGTGGTCAAGCCACTGCTAAAAAAGAAAAATCTCGACCCCTAAATTCCCGCAAATTTTAGACCCATCTCCCAGCTACCTTTTTTTTTATCCAAAGCCCTGGAGCGAGTAGTCTACGCCCAGCTGCAGCCTTTTTTAATCTCACATGGAATCCATGAAAAGTTTCAGTCTGGCTTCAAACCAATGCACAGTACTGAAACAGCCCTTTTAAGAGTTTTTAACGATCTGCTCCTAGCCGCTGACTCAGGCAGCCCAGCTGTCCTGGTGCCATTAGACCCAACAGCTGCCTTCGACACTGTGGACCATAGCATCCTGTTGTCACGGCTTGAACAGTCCGCTGGCATCACAGGCTCTGCCCTTGCATGGTGCAGGTCCTACCTGACAGACTGCAGTTTTTCAGTGCAGCTAGGTGCCTTCTCCTCTGCAAAGGCCCCTCTTACTTGTGGGGTTCCCCAAGGCTCGATCCTGGGCCCCATCCTTTATCTGCCTCTCAAAGGAATTGACAAACACTCACTACAGCAGTTGATGGATTGCCTGACAGAAATGAAGTCCTGGCTGAGCAGAAATGTTCTTAACCTCAACGAGAGCAAGACTGAGGTCATCTTTTTTGAAAACAAACATCCTCCCCTCGGTCATGAATCTTGGAGTGACTTTTACTAACACTTTTAAATTCGACAAGCAGGTCAGCAGCGTAGTGAAATCCTGCTTTTTTAAATTAAGAGTGTTGGCCAAAACCAAGTCTTTTTTATCTTTCAAAGACCTGGAGAGAGTTATCAACGCCTTTGTGACCTCGAGACTCGATTATTGCAACGCTCTATACGTGGGTATGGACCAGGCCTCAATTAAACGCCTGCAGCCAGTGCAGAACGCAGCGGCATGTCTCCTCACTGGCCACAAAAAGCATGACCACATCACCCCAATTCTGGCCTCATTGCACTGGCTTCCAATTCGGTTCCGAATTGATTTTAAAATCCTTTTATTTGTTTTTAAAGCACTAAATGGGTTGGCTCCGGCCTATATAGCTGAACTCCTCCAGCGCTACACCCCAGCCAGAGCGTTAAGGTCTGCTGACCAGCTGCTACTGGTAGTGCCTAAAACCAGGCTAAAAACCAGAGGGCACCAAGCCTTCGCGGCGGCTGGCCCTCGGCTCTGGAACACTCTGCCCCTCCATGTGAGGTCGGCCCAGACCCTAGGGGTTTTTAAAATCAAAACTAAAAACTCACTTCTTCACCCTGGCCTTCTAATCATAGCAGAGCACGACTCATGACACTTCCCTGTGTTTGATTTTTATATTTGCCGTTGTAATTTATTGTCTTCTGTTTACATCGGTAGTAATGTGTTATTTATTATCTGCATGTGCAGCACTTTGGCTCGACCGAAAATCGTTTTTAAATGTGCTATAGAAATACGATTTGATTTGAATATCCAGAAACTTCGTACAGCCATTGAAGAGGAGTGGACCAACATTCCACAGGCCACAATCAACAACCTAATCAACTCTATGCGAAGGAGATGTGTTGCACTGCGTGAGGCAAATGGTGGTCACACCAGATACTGACTGGTTTTCGGACCCCCCCAATAAAGCAAAACTGCACATTTTAGAGTGGCCTTTTATTATGGCCAGCCGAAAGCACACCTGTGCAATAATCATGCTGTCTAATCAGCATCTTGATATGCCACACCTGTGAGGTGAGATGGATTATCTCGGCAAAGGAGAAGTGCTCACTATCACAGATGTTTTCAGATTTGTGAACAATATTTGAGATAAATGGTTATTTTGTGTTTATAGAAAATGTTTTAGATCTTTGAGTTCATCTCATGAAAAATCGGAGCAAAAACAAAAGTGTTGCATTTATATTGTTGTTCAGTGTAATTCTACTGTGGTGGAATTTAACCATTAGAAACTAACAAATACTAATAAAATGGTGAGGAATAGTTTCTGATGTACTGAAATAAGACCGTCTTTTAAGGGATATATTCTGGCAAGAAGGATAAAAACAACACAGGCCGTCTGCAGAGAATTTTATAGAAACATTTTGGACTTGAATTTTAAGAAAACTATATTTTAATTTAAATCCGCCCTGGTTTCCTCAATTAAAAGCCAATTCGATTTTTCCGTTGGATTATTGCAGAAAATAATCATTTTAAACAAACGTTTAAGATACTTACACATTTTGTTCATCAGAATTATCTCCACATATTAAAACCAAGTAAAATTTGGACTATAAGGAACTACAGCACGGTCACATGACTTCACGTCACCACCGCTAAGCTAAAGGCGGCTAATGTTGGGCTATAAAGGAACTACAGCACGGTCACATGACTTCACGTCACCACCGCTAAGCTAAAGGCGGCTAATGTTGGGCTATAAAGGAACTCCAGCACGGTCACATGACATCACGTCACCACCGCTAAGCTAAAAGCGGCTAATGTTGAGCTATAAAGGAACTACAGCACGGTCACATGACATCACGTCACCACCGCTAAGCTAAAAGCGGCTAATGTTGAGCTATAAAGGAACTACAGCACGGTCACATGACTTCACGTCACCACCGCTAAGCTAAAGGAGGCTAATGTTGAGCTATAAAGGAACTACAGCACGGTCACATGACTTCACGTCGCCACCGCTAAGCTAAAAGCGGCTAATGTTGAGCTATAAAGGAACTACAGCACGGTCACATGACTTCACGCACCACCGCTAAGCTAAAGAGGCTAATGTTGGGCTATAAAGGAACTACAGCACGGTCACATGACTTCACGTCACCACCGCAAAGCTAAAGGTGGCTAATGTTGGGCTATAAAGGAACTACAGCACGGTCACATGACTTCACGTCACCACCGCTAAGCTAAAGGAGGCTAATCTTGGGCTATAAAGGAACTCCAGCACGGTCACATGACTTCACGTCACCACCGCTAAGCTAAAGTCGGCTAATGTTGGGCTATAAAGGAACTACAGCACGGTCACATGACTTCACGTCACCACCGCTAAAGGGGCTGGGGCTAAAAGAACAGCGGTCACAGTCACCACCGCTAAGCTAAAGGAGGCTAATCTTGGGCTATAAAGGAACTCCAGCACGGTCACATGACTTCACGTCACCACCGCTAAGCTAAAGTCAGCTAATGTTGGGCTATAAAGAAACTACAGCACGGTCACATGACTTCACGTCACCACCGCAAAGCTAAAGTCGGCTAATGTTGGGCTATAAAGGAACTACAGCACGGTCACATGACTTCATGTCACCACCGCTAAGCTAAAGTCGGCTAATGTTGGGCTATAAAGGAACTACAGCACGGTCACATGACTTCACGTCACCACCGCTAAGCTAAAGGTGGCTAATGTTGGGCTATAAAAGGAACTGCAGCACGGTCACATGACTTCACGTCTCCACCGCTAAGCTAATGGAGGCTAATGTTGGGCTATAAAGAAACTACAGCACGGTCAAATGACTTCACGTCATCACCGCAAAGCTAAAGGAGGCTAATGTTGGGCTATAAAGGAACTACAGCATGGTCACATGACTTCACGTCACCACCGCTAAGCTAAAGGAGGCTAATGTTGGGCTATAAAGGAACTACAGCACGGTCACATGACTTCACGTCACCACCGCTAAGCTAAAGGCGGCTAATGTTGGGCTATAAAGGAACTCCAGCACGGTCACATGACTTCACGTCACCACCGCTAAGCTAAAGGCGGCTAATGTTGGGCTATAAAGGAACTCCAGCACGGTCACATGACTTCATGTCACCACCGCTAAGCTAAAGGAGGCTAATGTTGAGCTATAAAGGAACTCCAGCACGGTCACATGACTTCACGTCACCACCGCTAAGCTAAAGGCGGCTAATGTTGGGCTATAAAGGAACTCCAGCACGGTCACATAACTTCACGCCACCACCGCTAAGCTAAAGGCAGCTAATGTTCCAAGTCACAAAAAACAAAGGTAATTCCTTTGAGGAGCTGAAAGTCCTGCTCCACTTTAGAGGCTTCATTAAGACTGTACAACTGAATGATACTCTATGAGCTACTTTAGGGTTAAACTGTCCCGTACTGCAGAGATGAAATCAGGTTAAAGCAGTTTACAGAGGGCTGATGAGTGGCTGGTGTTTGTGGAAGGAGACCACCTGTGTGTTGCAGGTGAACAGAGATTCTAACCAGGAAACACTTTTGTATTCTTCCTCACTGCAGAGAGACAGGTGGACTGAGAGTCAGACGATCAGACGGTGACTGACTGCACTTCCTGTCTGCTGTGTTTCAGCTTCACTCAGAGACAACATAGCGGCTGCAGCGCCCCCTGCTGGAGGCTCCACAGCTGCCCTCAGGAGCTCTGATAGACCAGGCCAAACACCTGGGTAACCTCAGCTTCAACATCTGGAGCAAGATGAAGGTACATGGTGTCCTACTCTCCTGTCTTCCTGGACCCAAACACTGCTCATCCATTACTCATCCTGTCTGAAGATCTGACCAGAGTGAGAGTGAGAGGAGAGGAACAGGAACCTCCTGATCATCCAGAGAGGTTTTATTATGAATGGTCTGTCCTGGGCTCCGAGGGCTTTGACTCTGGGACTCACAGCTGGGATGTCCAGGTTACAGACGGTACTTTCTGGTCACTGGGTGTGGTAGCAGAGTCTGTCCGGAGGAAGGGACGCATACGGTCTGGATTATGGAGAATAAGTGTATATGGAGGGGAATACTCAGCATGGTCACCATCAGCTCCAGAAGCTCGTCTCCGCCTGAAGAAGGAGCTCCAGAGGGTCAGAGTGGATCTGGACTGGAACAGAGGAAAGTTGTCGCTCTCTGATCCTGACACTAACACACACACACACACTTTCACTGAGAGGATGTTTCCATACATTAACACTGTGGAGGAAGTGAAGATATTACCACTGAAGGTGTGTGTGACAGTGGATCAGAGCAGGTAGAGACAGAGAGGATCATTCACTCCATATTTCTTATCGCTGAAAGGGAAAATAAACTGCATGTAACCTCTGCAGCTGCACCTCCTGCTGTCATAACAAACATGTGTGTATCTTTGTCATATTTCCGTTGATCAGAATCAGATTGCTTCAGTCCCACAGGGGGGGATGCTGTGTGTGAGTGTTCCTTTATTCTATATTTACATTGAATATCATGTTTTCCAAATGTGCAAATACACTTTTCTGAAGCCTTTTTGTTCGTTTAGCTTTTATTGGTTCAAGCTAATTGTTCTTTGTACAAATGCTATGCTTTGAAAACGTGATCCAGACAGAATCAGATGTTTCCATCAAGCCGCTTTAGTGACATCTCTAACTCGTTATCTGTTCATTGACTTGTTGTTGTGACTTGTTTGGCTTCTGTTGATGTTGTGAGACTCGTGTTTCACCAATATAACATGAAAAGCTTTCTACATATTGTGGTGGGAATTCTTGAAATAAACTAGTCAGAGAGTTGTCCTGAGTCTTTAATCATGTTTTTCAAAAGAGGCGCACAGCATACCGAGAGCAATGTCTCCACAGCGGAGTGCAACTCCTCAGACTGA
>JAULUE010000044.1:158228-165419 GCA_036324585.1 Champsocephalus esox
CACTCTGATTGGCAGGTTTCAGCACGAGGAGTGAGATGGGGTGGGTCTTAGGGGAATAGAGGGAGAGAAGTCATAACAAGTGGTGCAGGACAGGGAGACCACGTGTTGACAAAGCGCACCATTGGTAAAGGCAGCATATCCTTTAAAGCAGGGGCAACTAATAATCTCCATCGCCACTTAAAAACACAGCATCTGATATTAAGAGTTGCGTGAATTTAATTCAAGGCAACTTTATTTACTTAACACATAGAGGGTAAATTCTAAGTACATTCACTGACATAACTGACATGGATACAGCGCCACCTTGTGTCATGTTTACAATGCAGATTATTGACATTAGGTCTGGCAATACAGTCAATCATTATCCTGGAGATCATTTCGCAGATAAACCTGTAACCCCGCCCCCTTTAAAAACGGCTCTTTGAAAGGAACGGAGCCATACGATCCGGCTCCCTTCAAAGAGCCATCATTCCCATCACTAAAGCCTTCACCACAGATTAAACTGAACAAATTAAACTGAACTCAAATTCTGCAAAAATGTCAAAATGTGTTCGGTTTAGAGAAAAAGTCAATATATTGTGATTTTCAGAAAGAGTCAGGATTTTGAAATTTAGGAAAAGGTCAGAACATTTAGAGAAAGTCTGAATTTTTGCGATTTAAAAGGAAATCTGAATTGTTCAGGTATGAAGCTCTGAAGTTCTGCCATCAGGACATCTGTACTCTGAGCAGGGGCTGAATGATCATGTATTATATACCATGGGATAGGCTAGATATCATATGTGTGTCGGGAGGAGCTGCTGCTCTTCCTCTGCAGGAACAGCCAGGTTAACTTCCTGCAGCTCCATGTCCTCCTGTCTGCGCTACACCCTGGTGACCTGCCGAGGCATGGCAGCCAGGTTATCTTCCTCCAGCTCCATGTCCTCCTGTCTGCGCTGCCTCCTGGTGGCCTGCAGAGGCATGGCAGCCAGGTTATCTTCCTCCAGCTCCATGTCCTCCTGTCTGCGCTGCCTCCTGGTGGCCTGCAGAGGCATGGCAGCCAGGTTATCTTCCTCCAGCTCCATGTCCTCCTGTCTGCGCTGCCTCCTGGTGGCCTGCAGAGGCATGGCAGCCAGGTTATCTTCCTCCAGCTCCATGTCCACCTGTCTGCACTGCCCCCTGATGGCCTGCAGAGACATGACAGCACAGAGGTGACTTCCTGCTCCTCTTCAGGCCCACATCACAGTCCTCTGAACACATGCCTACCTTAAAGCAGATGTAAAGGACGATGGCCAGCATCAGAATCAGCAGCGGAATCAGCAGCAGGACGACGACGGCTCGGAGGATCAGAGGTGTGGGATCTGAGGGAACATCAGACATCACAGCATGAGGCCAACAGTCCCACTAACTGCACTCTTTAGGCTTTCAGATGTTTCCCACAGTGGGACCTCTTTAAAAAGAACACAGTGAGACACGGACATGATCCTCTGCCTGTGAACACTGAGCTCACCTGAGACAGAGAGACAGGTGAGAGACAGACAGGTGAGAGACAGACAGGTGAGAGACAGACAGACAGACGAGAGACAGACAGACAGTGAGAGACAGACAGGTGAGAGACAGACAGGTGAGAGACAGACAGGTGAGAGACAGACAGACAGACAGACAGACAGACGAGAGACAGACAGACAGGTGAGAGACAGACAGGTGAGAGACAGACAGGTGAGAGCAGACAGGTGAGAGGCAGACAGGTGAGAGACAGACAGGTGAGAGACAGACAGACAGGTGAGAGACAGACAGGTGAGAGGCAGACAGGTGAGAGGCAGACAGGTGAGAGACAGACAGGTGAGAGGCAGACAGGTGAGAGACAGACAGGTGAGAGACAGACAGACAGGTGAGAGACAGACAGACAGGTGAGAGGCAGACAGGTGAGAGACAGACAGGTGAGAGACAGACAGACAGGTGAGAGACAGACAGACAGGTGAGAGACAGGCAGACAGCTGACAGTCAGACTGCAGACTGGGTGACAGACAGACAGGTGAGAGACAGACAGACGAGAGACAGAGAGACAGGTGAGAGACAGACAGGTGACAGACAGACAGGTGACAGACAGACAGGTGAGAGACAGACAGGTGAGAGACAGACAGGTGAGAGACAGACAGGTGAGAGACAGACAGACAGACGAGAGACAGACAGACAGGTGACAGACAGACAGGTGAGAGACAGACAGACAGGTGAGAGACAGACAGACAGGTGACAGACAGACAGGTGACAGACAGACAGGTGAGAGACAGACAGTTGAGAGACAGACAGACAGGTGAGAGACAGACAGACAGACGAGAGACAGACAGACAGACGAGAGACAGACAGACAGACGAGAGACAGACAGACAGGTGAGAGACAGACAGGTGACAGACAGACAGGTGAGAGACAGACAGGTGAGAGACAGACAGGTGAGAGACAGACAGACAGGTGAGAGACAGACAGGTGAGAGGCAGACAGGTGAGAGGCAGACAGGTGACAGAGAGACAGGTGAGAGGCAGACAGGTGAGAGACAGACAGGTGACAGACAGACAGGTGACAGACAGACAGGGGACAGACAGACAGGTGACAGACAGACAGGTGAGAGACAGACAGTTGAGAGACAGACAGACAGGTGAGAGACAGACAGACAGACGAGAGACAGACAGACAGACGAGAGACACACAGACAGGTGAGAGACAGACAGGTGACAGACAGACAGGTGAGAGACAGACAGGTGAGAGACAGACAGGTGAGAGACAGACAGACAGGTGAGAGACAGACAGGTGAGAGGCAGACAGGTGACAGAGAGACAGGTGAGAGGCAGACAGGTGAGAGACAGACAGACAGGTGAGAGACAGACAGACAGGTGAGAGACAGGCAGACAGCTCCGGACAGCTCATCTGGAACCCTTCTGTCAGACCTGGACCCTGACAGTTCATCTGGAACCCTTCTGTCAGACCTGGACCCTGACAGTTCATCTGGAACCCTTCTGTCTGACTTGGGCCCTGACAGTTCATCTGGAACCCTTCTGTCAGACCTGGGCCCTGACAGTTCATCTGGAACCCTTCTGTCAGACCTGGACCCTGACAGTTCATCTGGAACCCTTCTGTCAGACCTGGGCCCTGACAGTTCATCTGGAACCCTTCTGTCTGACTTGGGCCCTGACAGTTCATCTGGAACCCTTCTGTCAGAACTGGGCCCTGACTGTTCATCTGGAACCCTTCTGTCAGACCTGGACCCTGACAGTTCATCTGGAACCCTTCTGTCAGACCTGGGCCCTGACAGTTCATCTGGAACCCTTCTGTCAGACCTGGGCCCTGCCAGTTCATCTGGAACCCTTCTGTCTGACCTGGGCCCTGACAGTTCATCTGGAACCCTTCTGTCAGACCTGGGCCCTGACAGTTCATCTGGAACCCTTCTGTCAGACCTGGACCCTGACAGTTCATCTGGAACCCTTCTGTCAGACCTGGACCCTGACAGTTCATCTGGAACCCTTCTGTCAGACCTGGGCCCTGACAGTTCATCTGGAACCCTTCTGTCAGACCTGGGCCCTGACAGTTCATCTGGAACCCTTCTGTCAGACCTGGGCCCTGACAGTTCATCTGGAACCCTTCTGTCTGACCTGGGCCCTGACAGTTCATCTGGAACCCTTCTGTCAGACCTGGGCCCTGACAGTTCATCTGGAACCCTTCTGTCAGACCTGGACCCTGACAGTTCATCTGGAACCCTTCTGTCAGACTTGGACCCTGACAGTTCATCTGGAACCCTTCTGTCAGACCTGGGCCCTGACAGTTCATCTGGAACCCTTCTGTCAGACCTGGGCCCTGACAGTTCATCTGGAACCCTTCTGTCAGACCTGGACCCTGACAGTTCATCTGGAACCCTTCTGTCAGACTTGGGCCCTGACAGTTCATCTGGAACCCTTCTGTCAGACCTGGGCCCGGACAGTTCATCTGGAACCCTTCTGTCAGACTTGGGCCCTGACAGTTCATCTGGAACCCTTCTGTCAGACCTGGGCCCTGACAGTTCATCTGGAACCCTTCTGTCAGACCTGGACCCTGACAGCTCATCTGGAAAAGTCCAGGATTATGGTGTTCCAGAAACGACCCAGGGGTCAAGGAAACCCACACCGGTTCTTACTGGGCTCCACTGGCATAGAACACACACAGCTACACATATTTGGGACTCAAAATTACTTCGACAGGAAATTTCAATCTGGCCATTAATGATCTCGGAGACAAAGGAAGAAAGGCTTTCTATGCTATCAAAAAGTCTTCAAATATAGATATATATTACATATAGAATAATATTTTATACTATATATAGAATCTGGCTCAACATGTTCAATTCAATAATAGAACCAATCATACTGTATGGTAGTGAAGTGTGGGGTCCTCTTGGAAATCAAGACTTTGATCAATGGGACCAACACCCAATAGAAACAACAAGTCCTCCAACTCATACGACCAAATGGGTCGATTGTTCAAGCGCACAATACGACCTATAATTACGTTTTAAAATTGTCGCCCTCTAGTGCTCCCGTTCAATGCAAACGTTACAGAGGGTTGTTTATTCACAAATAACCCTCTCTGTAAGATCCTAAATTGTAGGATAGTTTGGCCATTAAAACGCTTTATGATTAGATTTCTAGCGAGAAGTATACATTGTACTTTTAGAATCCACGTCCAGTCGATATGTAGGATCTATAGTTTGATAGATATTACGAAGATGATTTGAGGTTTCGTCAGGAGAACGTGTATATGCGGCAAGCTTCCATGTAAAGTTACGGGTTGGAAACAGTATTTCCGGTCTCGACGTTTTCATAATAAAACCAATATCTGCACTACTCATCCACTAAAACACATCAGTTTATCCCAGTTCATTATACGACATTAATTGGTTTAAATTGTGTACAATGCTTTTGTGTTTTTCCCATAGGTTTTTCTCTTTCGATTCTGAGAGACACATTTCTTTTTTCAGAGGTTTTGATGGGCTAAAATCACGCCGCAATGCACGTCGGGATATAGTGTTTATGTGATATGAAATCGGAAAACATTAAAATAATAATAACACTTTATTCCGAGTGCTCTTGCTTTTCTCTTTGGAAGTCATCACATAACGGCATTGCAATACACGGTTCGGCTGCATTACATATTACATACCTGCCCTAGATATGTATTTATAGAGCCCTGATCAGAAGACCTTTGGACAAACTGGAAGAGATGCCGCCAACACTGAATACGTGACGTGGACCATAAATATATCGGCCATTAAACAACATCTTCCATTTCTTTTCACACAATACGTCTCCTTGCAGTATCAACACTAATTCGGCTGACTTTTATACTTGATCCAATTAGTAGATAGTCTGTGTTTACACCATAACAGTGCACAGCTGATGGAAAGGGACTTTTTTGTAGTTTTTAAAGATATGACTGATTTTCTGAACTACCTTTCCAACTCCTCATGCAGTTGACTGTTACAGGTCTATACAGGTTCATGGTACAATGCATAAGTGTAAGGGTTTAGCCAGCATGCTGATGTTTTTGTTATTGTTCCTGTTCACATTGTTGTTTCTCTCATTTCAGTCTCAGTTTTCCTGCCCTTGATTGAACTCCACCTGCTTCCCTTCCCTATTAGCCTCCCGTGCCCCATTATCATCTCTCCCTCTGTCTATTTAGTCTGCATCCACAGTCCCTTCAGTGCCAGTTCGTCTTTGTTATTCCTAGCGTTCCAGCAGTGTTTTGCTTAGTATCTGATTCCACGTGTACCTGACCCAGCTTCGTGTCCTGACCCGGTTCCTGCCTACTCCTCGTCTGTTTTGTTAGCCTTATTGACTGATCTCCCGTGTACCGAACCTTGGATATAAAGACCTTTTGCATCCTAATCCTCTGTCTCCGAGTCGGGCTATTGAGTCCTCCACTTGTGTTCATTCAGTCGTTACAGTACGAACTGGCCAGAACCATGGACTCAGCCGACTCTGATAATTTGCGGTCTGCTATTCGATCCCAGGGGGCTCGTCTTAACCGACAAGATGAACAACTTACCGCTGTCTGCCAGGGAGTAAGAGAATTGTCGGATCGGCAGGAGGGTTTCCAGTCATCCATCGGCAGCCAGGTTTGAGATTCCCCAGTCTGTAATTCCCTGAGAGGTTTTACAGAGACTTTAAGCAAAGTATTTGATCACACAACTCCAGGCAGGGAAGCAGCTAGAGCTCTAATGGATTTACCCCAGAGAGGGACCTAAACCGCACCTCCTAGTGGTTAAAGCACGTTATTGAATTTAGTTGTAGAATAAGTTATATTTGATGAACACATTTAAATATTAAGAGTAGCCTACATACAAAATAGGGGTCAATGATAGAAATATAGAATAGAAAATATCAAGATACTGTAGTGATCTCTACAATAAAACAGTTTAGTGCAGGACGTCCACGTAACCCTAACCCTAAATGTGCATCTGAACCTTGAGAAGTGCATGTTTCAGGCTCATCAATGAACAACAGGAGGGGTCACAGACATAAGACCAGCTGTCATGTGGTATTAATGCTGCCCATTATGGACACAAGCAATTTTCACCCCTGTATTAATGATATGTTTTAAATGTGATAACACCAATGTGTTTCGTATCCCCTAAACCTCCAGGGATGTATACAGTTTAGTACTGGCAACTTCTAATTGTGGGAAATACGAAAACGTCTTTTCAAACTACATTTCCCAGGAGAGACGTGCCATAGAACATGTTGCGAAACACACAATAGCCAGCCTTGTCACACTGCCACTCCAACATCCAATCACAGAGCTTGAGGGCTAATCACAGGGTTTGTAAAGCAAGGCGGATGTTGTAGTCCCAAACGATGGCTGGGGATTCTGGGTAGTGTAGTGTCTTCTGAAAATCTGTCGTGTCTAAACTCCGAAAAAACAATTTGTTTCTCCGAATCGAAGGTTAAAAACACAAAAGCATTGTACACGATTTAAACCAATCAATGTCGTATAATGAACTGGGATAAACTAAATGTGTAATTAAAAAGGATAAACTGATGTTTGTTAGTGGATGAGTAATGGAGATATCACTGTGAGAGAGAGAGAGAGAGAGAGAGAGAGAGAGAGAGAGAGAGAGAGAGAGAGAGAGAGAGAGAGAGAGAGAGAGAGAGAGAGAGAGAGAGAGAGAGAGAGAGAGAGAGAGACAGACAGA
>JAULUE010000044.1:165919-175919 GCA_036324585.1 Champsocephalus esox
AAACACTATCAAATAAAAGTAAGAGACGTACTGTTCCTTTGTGAGAGAATTACACACAAATCTGCAGAGTGGCTGTAAAAAAAAAGTCTTAAAAATAAAAAAAGATATGATCAAGGGGCATTAAGATCTTTAAACTACTTTTACCCTCTTCAAAGAGACTTCCCCTTCACTGTTCCCACTTCATTGTAGGATTTCTGCCATGTCTCTACTTCAGTTTGACCCTCTCTGTTATTATGTGATGGAATATTAGATACATAAGTAGTTAGATACCTTACCGGTACTGCGCTCATAAAGAATGATAAGAATAAGAATAATACGTATTGAACTGGTTTAATTAATTCGTGATTTTATTTAAGGTAATTAGTTAGAAGCCCTATTTATCACTATGTCTGCACAGCAGTTACAATGGTCAAACTACATTAAAACAGAATTGTCCCCATTTTTTCTTTAATAGTTACTAACATTAGATATTTTTAATGAGATATGGACCGCAGAACAAAAAAGATATCCCTGGTTTTCATTTAAAAATCAAGTCACTGAATGCAAGTAGTTGCCTGAGCTTATTTTGTTATGAGATGATGATGTGAATTACTGTTCAAATTAGTTAATGTAATAATCGTTTGGTTGTTTTATGCATAGCCTAATGTTACATTTATGTGCTTAAGAATGCCTTCAAGACAGAGGAGACTGAAGCATATCTTCCTGGGGTGAGGGGCTAGGGAATGTGTGTGTGTGTGTGTGTCCCCTCCCGTCGGCCACCATATGTCGCAAAAAGGCTGACTTCTCTTTGATTGCTTGTAGATTTCTGAAAGACACCAGAGTTAACACAGCCCAATCTAGTTGAGAGGCTGATCCGATATTCGGAATTTACTTTTATGGTGTCTCGCTGATTAGACCCATATCCAGACGTCTCTTGACCATTCTCTCTCTCACATGGAAAATATTTAACCACGGGGCGACATTTTATTCCTTGCGGGGGGAGGGAATGTGTGTGTGTGTGTGTGTGTGTGTTCCCCTCCTCCAAAAAACATATGTTTTACCAATATGTCTGCCGTCATGAACAGTCACTGTGACGCCGCGAGGTCGTGGGGAGGTGAGGGACCAGAGAATGTGTGTGCGTATGTGTTTATGGGGGTGTGTGTGTGTGTGTGTCCTCAGCCACCACATGTTTTTGTCACCGTCTCCCAGGAGCAGAGACCAAGGAGGATTAAAAATATAAATGTTTGTTTTTAGATGCTTTAATTAATCTCATGTTATTTGTAAGTTACAATCAATACTAAATATATAGGATTAACCACACAGGAAGTGGTTAGGAGGCTGGATATATGTGTGTGTGTGTGTGTGTGTGTGTCCCCTCAGCCACCACATAGGAGCAGAGACCAAGGAGGATTAAAAATATAAATGTTTGTTTTTAGATGCTTTAATTAATCTCATGTTATTTGTAAGTTACATTCAATAGTATATACAGGATTAACCACACAGGAAGTGGTTAGGAGGCTGGACATATTAATTGAAACAACGGCATATTATTTTCTAATTTAATTTTGTAAACCGGAATCGGGACATCCACCGGAAGCGGTTTAATTAGTTTAATTACTTTTTGATTAATTTTTTGATAAAATTATGATTAATATTTTTGGGGGCGGGGCTTAGGGTAAAAAGGGGGCGTGGCGACCTGTCACATTTATGAATACTAATGAGACGAGAACGGCATGTGTATAACTACTCACATCTTCAATAAACCGCAGAACTGAAAGGGTGTGTTGGAGCGTGACGCGTGCAGCCTGTATGACATGTCAGTTCAAGACGCCTGCGATGCTTCATGTTCTCTGTTTGGAGTTGAGATACACGATATACTGTATGGTGACTGTTTACCCTAATCTATACTGAAGCCACTGTGTTGCTTTGACAACCCTGATAACGTCCCTGGTCAACATGAACCCAACAGTACCAATGGTCCAAGCAGTGATACAATACAACACTTTGCATGATTTACCCAACATATGTAAAGAAGGACATGCTGTGTATGTGTAGTTTGACACAATTCAATACATCTCTGATCAAGATGTATAAAAGCAAGTCAAGATATTCAGTCTAATTGCTACTGAATTTGAGTTTGAGAGGCCAGGACACCACAGGACGTGCTGTCTTGTTGGGGATTATGGGGGAGGGTGCTGCATGTCCACCTTGACGCCTTGCAGCCTTTCATCCTCGTAAAGGCTCTACGGTGTGTGTAGATGCAGCACATCATTGTCAAAAAACTCATACAACACCGGAACTGAGCTGTATCAAATGTACCGTGTAGACTGGGCACACCCTCATGTTGCCTTTCCCTTCTCCAAGTGGATCCAAGAAGAGGGGTTTCTTCTCATGGGGGACATTCATTATTCCCATGGAAACACAACATGCATTAGGCAGGAACCATTAGGCGGGTACGATGTATCGTTTCGATGTTGGTGTTTCCAGATGGCGGTCATAGCGCAGCTGTCAGTAACAGCTGCCATAACTGGTTGCATGTTCGTACAATGAGAGCAAGGTCGGCAGAGATCACCTTTGAGAACGATGATCACAATCACAAAGATACTATCAACTACATTGTTGTAACGTCACTGAATTTCCTCTTATGATTGAAGTCAATACAACTGTAATGCAATGTTTTGTGACTTTCATTAAAACAAATATTGCCCATTTGGGAATGGAATTATATAAAATATAAAAAGATAAATTATAATGTGACAAAGCTCACTCTCCAGCTGCTTGTTTGGACCAGTGTTTGTATGGCCCTATTTTTGAAAGGAGGACGTGTACGTCCTTCCCAGCCCATGATGAAAATAATACATTCATGCACCAACCATGATATAGTTAAAGAATTAGTTCATGTTTACATAATTACTATTCAAATGTAACACTCAATATCAAAGCACACCTACATGTCACACTCATAGTTTTGAATGTTTGCTGTCATGTTTTCCTCCTGGGTTCTTGTCTGGTCCTTCTCCCTGTGTTTTCCTCCTGGGTATTGTCTGGTCCTTCTCCCTGTGTTTTCCTCCTGGGTATTGTCTGGTCCTTCTCCCTGTGTTTTCCTCCTGGGTATTGTCTGGTCCTTCTCCCTGTGTTTTCCTCCTGGGTATTGTCTGGTCCTTCTCCCTGTGTTTTCCTCCTGGGTATTGTCTGGTCCTTCTCCCTGTGTTTTCCTCCTGGGTATTGTCTGGTCCTTCTCCCTGTGTTTTGCTCCTGGGTTCTTGTCTGGTCCTTCTGCCTGTGTTTTGCTCCTGGGTTCTTGTCTGGTCCTTCTCCCTGTGTTTTGCTCCTGGGTTCTTGTCTGGTCCTTCTCCCTGTGTTTTGCTCCTGGGTTCTTGTCTGGTCCTTCTGCCTGTGTTTTGCTCCTGGGTATTGTCTGGTCCTTCTCCCTGTGTTTTCCTCCTGGGTATTGTCTGGTCCTTCTCCCTGTGTTTTGCTCCTGGGTTCTTGTCTGGTCCTTCTGCCTGTGTTTTGCTCCTGGGTTCTTGTCTGGTCCTTCTCCCTGTGTTTTGCTCCTGGGTTCTTGTCTGGTCCTTCTCCCTGTGTTTTCCTCCAGGGTTCTTGTCTGGTCCTTCTCCCTGTGTTTTGCTCCTGGGTATTGTCTGGTCCTTCTCCCTGTGTTTTCCTCCTGGGTTCTTGTCTGGTCCTTCTCCCTGTGTTTTCCTCCTGGGTATTGTCTGGTCCTTCTCCCTGTGTTTTGCTCCTGGGTTCTTGTCTGGTCCTTCTCCCTGTGTTTTGCTCCTGGGGTATTGTCTGGTCCTTCTCCCTGTGTTTTGCTTCTGGGGTATTGTCTGGTCCTTCTCCCTGTGTTTTGCTCCTGGGGTATTGTCTGGTCCTTCTCCCTGTGTTTTGTTTCTCGAGTCACCTCTCGAGTTCCCTCTCGAGTCGCCTCTCGAGTACCCTCTCGAGTCGCCTCTCGAGTCCCCTCTCGAGTCCCCTCTCGAGTCACCTCTCG
The DNA here is from genome assembly GCA_036324585.1 of Champsocephalus esox. Lineage (NCBI taxonomy): Eukaryota > Metazoa > Chordata > Actinopteri > Perciformes > Channichthyidae > Champsocephalus > Champsocephalus esox. Next base: position 169,896 of record JAULUE010000044.1, read on the forward strand.
AGTCCCCTCTCGAGTCCCCTCTCGAGTTGCCTCTCAAGTCAACTCTCAAGTTTCCTCTTTAGTTTCCTCTCGAGTCCCCTCTCAAGTCACCTCTCGAGTCTCCTCTCAAGTTTCCTCTTTAGTTCCCTCTCAAGTCCCCTCTCAGGTCCCATCTCGAGTCTCTTCTCGAGTCCCCTCTCAAGTCTCCTCTCAAGTCACCTCTCGAGTCTCTGTTCAAGTTCCCTCTCGAGATCCCTTTCAAGTTTCCTCTCGAGTTCCCACTCAAGTGCCATTGGAGGTTCCGCCGGGGGTCCTGCCAACCCCATGTCCTGTGCCGTTGGAGGTCCCGCAGACTGCTCTTCTGCCGGGGGTCCTGCCAACCCCATGTCCTGTGCCGTTGGAGGTCCCGCAGACTGCTCTTCCGCTGGGGGTCCTGCCAACTCCATGTCCTGTGCCGTTGGAGGTTCTGCCGACTGCTCTCCTGCCGGGGATCCTGCCGGCCCTGTGTCCTCTTCCGTGGGTAATCTTGCCAACACCTGTCCCACCGGCTCCGGATCCTGTCCGGTCGACGCCGGCTCCTGCATGGCCTCCTCCGGAGCTGTCCGGTCCGGTCCCCTGAGTTCGCCCGCTGTGGTCTTCGCCCCGCCTCAAACGCTGTCTTGCCCCTGGGCCGTCCGCCCGAGACACCCTCATCGAACTCTGCCTTGCCCCCGGGCCGTCCGCCCGAGACCCCCTCCTCGAACTCTGCCTTGCCCCCGGGCCGTCCGCCCGAGACCCCCTCCTCAAACTCTGCCTTGCCCCCGGGCCGTCCGCCCGAGACCCCCTCCTCGAACTCTGCTTTGCCCCCGGGCCGTCCGCCCGAGTTCCCCACCTTGGACTCTGCCTTGCCCCCGGGCCGTCCGCCCGAGACCCCATCCATGGTCTCTACGTTACCCCCGGGCCGTCCGCCCGAGTACCCCACCTTGGACTCCGCCTTTTCCCCGGGCCGTCCGCCCGAGACCCGTCCACCAGACCCCTTCCTTGGAGCAGCATGTGGGGTTGATGGAGCGGCGGGTGGGGCTGATGGAGCAGCAGGTGGGGCTGATGGAGCAGCAGGTGGGGCTGATGGAGCAGCAGGTGGGGCTGATTGAGCAGCAGGTGGGGCTGATGGAGCAGCAGGTGGGGCTGATGGAGCAGCGGGTGGGGCTGATGGAGCAGCAGGTGAGGCTGATGGAGCAGCAGGTGGGGCTGATGGAGCAGCAGGTGGGGCTGATGGAGCAGCGGGTGGGGCTGATGGAGCAGCGGGTGGGGCTGATGGAGCAGCAGGTGGGGCTGACGCTGATGGAGCGTAGGCTGGTGATGTGGAGGGTGCTGCTGTTGTTGCTGTTTTTTAACTTGGTGAGGGATTCGGGGCAGCTGTGCTTTGGATATTTGCGAGTGATCCACATTGATGTTTCGCCTCTAGTGCTGTCATTTGGAAAGGGCCAAGGAAGTTTGCCTCAAGCTTGCCACCTTTTCTTTGTTGGCTCCGCACATCCTGCTTGGAAATATTGCCATGGAGAATGTCCTTGATTTCCTCAAGGTTTTTAACGCCCTGGGAAACCTTTTCCTCAGCCACAGCATGCTCAACACGGCTGTCTACCTGTGAATACATGTTTTGATATTCCTTCAGTCAATGTTGTCAACATTAACTTGATATGCCTTAAGTTCTATTGAGACGTGTTTACCAACCATGAAGTGTTCTGGCACCTCGGTTGGATACAGAGCCTCTCGGCCAAACATCAAAAAGTATGGTGAGAACTTAGTTGTCATCTGCTTTTTTGTTCTCAAGCCAAACATGACTGCATCAGGTACTCATCCAGTCTCCTGGTGTGTCTGCCACCAGCTTCCTGAGAGCTCTAAAAAAAATAACAGAATTGTACTGATAATAGTACTGATAATAGGCATTATATTTTCTGTATATTATATATATATATATATATATATACATATATATGGTCCGACTGGCATTTGCCTCACCTTTGTATGGTGCCGTTCATCTTCTCTACCAGCCCATCGGTTTGAGGGTGATAGGGCGAACAGAGACAATCCCCATCTTGGCACATATTGATCTGTAAATATAAAGAACATTGTATAACGTTTTATAGAGATGAAAACACAACTACAATATTTTTGCAAAATATATTTAAACCATTTTCAAAATGATTGACAAACTCTCTTCCTTGGTCAGACAGGATTCTTGTTAATAATAATAATAATAATATATTGGATTTATATAGCGCTTTTATAATACCCAAAGACGCTTTACAATATGAGGGGGGGGGGTAGATAGACTGGGGCAGGTAGACAACAGACTAAGAAAAACAACAAAACAAAACACAGTGGCAGTCAGGAGGAGGTCGAAAATGAGTGGGGGGGTGTTTTAACGGATAGAGAGAGGTGAAAAGATGGGTTTTGAGGCGGGACTGGAACAGAGTGAGGGACTCGGTCTCACGGAGGTCTTGGGGTAGGGAGTTCCAGAGCTTTGGGGCGGCCACAGAGAAGGCTCTGTCTCCGAAGCTCCGGAGATTGCCAATGGGGGTGGAAAGCAGGCCGGCCGAGGTGGATCTGAGGGTCCGGGGAGGATGGTAGGGGATGAGAAGGTCAGTGAGGTACGGGGGGGGCCAGATGGTGGAGGGCTTTATAGGTAAGGACCAGGAGTTTGTAGTTGATGCGGTGAGTAACGGGAAGCCAGTGTAGTTCTTTGAGGACCGGGGTGATATGGTGCCATGATTTAGTGTGGGTGAGAAGTCTGGCGGCTGCGTTCTGAACACGCTGGAGTGAGGGAGGTGGAGCTGATGCCGTATAGGAGGGAGTTACAGTAGTCGAGGCGGGAGGAGATGAAGGCGTGAATGAGTCGCTCAGCTGCGGGGCGGGTGAGATAGGGACGGATTTTGGCAATGTTGCGGAGATGGAAAAATGAGATTTTGACAACTTGGCGGATGTGGGAGTCAAGGGAGAGGGTGGGATCAAATATAACCCCGAGGTTGCGTGCCTGGGTTGAGGGGGAAACAGGGGTGCCATCGATGGTCAGTGTGAGGTTGGGGGTTTTACTGAGGGTGGATTTGGAGCCGATGAGGAGGAGTTCAGTTTTATTGCTGTTGAGTTTAAGAAAGTTTTTTTGCATCCAGGATTTCAAGTCAGTCAGACAGGATTCAATGTGGGTGATGGGGGGGTTATGGAGGGATTTGGTGCTGAGGTAGATTTGAGTGTCATCGGCGTAGCAGTGGAAGTCCAGGTTGTAGTGGCGGAGAATCTGACCAAGGGGGAGGATGTAGATGATGAAGAGGAGGGGGCCAAATACTGAGCCTTGGGGAACACCTTGGGTGACTGTAGCGGTGGCAGAGGAGTGATTATTGAGGGAGATGAAGTTGGCACCTCAAACCGATGGAACAAGTCCACAATGCATTCTGTCACCTCAGTTGCTGTTTGGTTTTCAGAGGATATGCTTGCGGCCATTCGGTGACGTAGTCTACCATAACGCAAATGTATACATTCCCACTATTGCTAGTTTTTAACCTGCCAATCAAGTCCATGCCAATGAGCTCAAATGGATGTTCAACCTTGAAAAAAAGGAGAAAAAATAATTATACATTTTATTCTGGATATAATGTTTGTGGGCATGTTGTGTAGGGAAAATAATTCTGCTCAAATCAATCAGAGCTTTCTTCCTTTCTACATTATCTGCTGAGATGGATGTGATGTATTTTCAAACCTTTATTTATCCAGATTGGTCCTTGAGATCATAGATCTCTTTTTCAAGGGAGACCTGCAGCATATAGGTTCCACATGAAACATGAAACAATTAAAGGACATCATACATTATATTTACAGGATACGTAGTTATAGACATTTACAAGTGCCCATTGTATCAGCAAGCATTTCATTTACCCTAGCTCTAAAGACATGCAGAGGAATGAGATCGCTCAGTTTCAGTTCTTGCTGAAGATTGTTCCAGCAAGTGGAGCTGCGCACATAACAGCTGTCTCACCTGAGACAGTCCTTGCTCTTGGCACATCTAACAAGACCACATCATGTGACCTCAGACAATAGCTGCTTGCTGCTCTCAGTGTGATCAGAGAGCAGATATAATACGGGAGTTTACCCACAAAGCTTTACAGATAAACGTGTACCAGAGACTGAGCCTCCGTACAGAGAGAGATGGTAAACCTGCCTGGGTATACAGGGTACAGTGATGAGTCAGCGCTTTACAATTTGTGACACATCTCAGAGCACTGTGATACGCAGCATCCAATTTGCTCAGGTAATGGGCAGGTGCATTCATATACAACAAATCCCCAGAGTCCAGCACAGGTCAAAGGTCACAGAGCCTCTTCCTGGCCTCAAGGAGAAGCAGGACTTGTTCCTGGAGAAGAACCCTAGCCTCACCCTCAGCTCTTCAAGCAGGTTATTGACATGGAGTTCAAAAGAGAGACAATCATCAAGCAGATACCCAGGTGTTTGTAACAGGCAACAACTTCAAGTTTTGTTCCTTGCGTAGTTACAATATCTAAAACAGGCTCTGGAGTCTGTGTAGCTTTAGAAAGAGCGTTACCTTGGTTTGATCCACATCTAGAGGAAGCTTTAGGTCAGAGAGCGGAGTCTGAGGAGTGTTAGAAGCAGCCTGTGATGTAACACCAGCCTCCTTCATGGAGGGACCTGCACAGTACTACACCATTAGAAATGTGTAACCACTCAGAAGACAGCCCATCAGAGTGAACACATGGGACCTTTCAGAGAGGCAGTTCACAAACCACCCACTGCACGGCTGGATAGGCCGATACTGAGCTAGCCTCTGCTTTAAGATGCGATGATCGACGGTGTCAAACGCTTTGGACAGGTCAATAAACAGAGCTGCTCAACTCTGCTTATTATCTAAAATAGTAGTAATGTCATTCACCACTTTCATCGTGGCAGTGATGGTGCTGTGTTTCTTTCTGAATCCTGACTGATGCTCAGACAGGACGTCATGGTTACATAAAAACTCCTTTACTTGTTCACTCACTAAGCGTTCGAGCACCTTAGCCAGAACTGACAATTTAGAGATGGGCCTATAGTTATTTAAAATAGTTGCCTCCCCTCCTTTCAGTAAAGGCAAGACATGAGCAGACTTCCATACTTTTGGAATTGTGTTCGTGCTGAGGGAGAGGTTAGAAAGAGAAGTGAGAGGTGGAGCAATAACATCTGCAGCCATCTTTAAAAGGAAAGGTTCTACGTTGTCCGGGCCGGCCGGTTTCCCAGGATCGAGCTTAGATAAAGCTTCACGAACAACACCAACAGTAAAAGGGGTCAAACTGAAAGGGTTTTCCAGACCACTTTGTTCAGAGTCAAGGATTGGAGCGTTCACAGGAGCCACACAGCCAATCAGAGAGCCACAAGACACAACATGCTCATTAAAGCAATTGAGCATAGAGCCCTGTCTGGTATAGAGCCAGATGCTGTGGTGAGGCACGGAGGTAGCTCATTTGGGATATCACCAGTGGAAATCGATTTTATGGCTTTCCAAAATGTCCTAGGATTATTCAGGTGTTCTGTGGTAACCGACAAATAGCACTTTGATTTAGCACTTTTTATTTGAGATGTGAAGCTGTTCCTCAGCTGCCTGAACGCAGCCACTCTACCTCTGAGCCTGATCTCCTAGCCTTAGCCCAAGCATTATTTCTCTCATGAAGGAGACTGGACAGCTCAGCAGAAAACCAGGGATTGTTTCGTCCCTTCACTCTAAATGTACGCAGAGGTGCATGTCTATCTATCATTTTCATAAAACCAAGATAAAGATAAGACCGTGCAGTTTCTACATCAGCACACAGATTGATTCTACCCCAATCAAAATCAAACAGATCATGAGCAAACACCTCCGAAACTGTACAGGGGACGTCCACAGCGGGCGGCAGAACATACCCGAATCCAGTAGATTGTTCAGGACGACTAGCGATCCTCTCCTTGTCCAGCACAGCCAAGAAAAGGCACAGCAGAAACACGACGCCCGCCATTCTCCCAGTCCAGCACAACAGTATCCACGCTGCT
>JAULUE010000044.1:180919-188419 GCA_036324585.1 Champsocephalus esox
AGCCCCATGGTCTGTCACAGTCGTGCGGGAAAGAGAAGTGCACTGTTTTGCCTGGCTGGATCTGTATTGTACGGGAAAGGAGTGCGCGCGACTGAAGAGACGCGCCACCATGGAAACCAAACAATGGTGTAGCTGCAGGGGCGTGCACGGGTACGGGCTAATGTTGCCAGGGCAACGGCCCGTTTTCCCTTTCTGGCTGACCTGCCCCTCTGGAGAGAGCGAGAGTTTTCTTCTTCTTCCTGTTGTGGTCGAATCAACATGATAAGCCCACAATTAGTATTGTAGTGTCTCGCTGCGGGAAACACACCAGCTTCATTCTTCTTCTACTACTTCTCACATGTAATTGCCCGCGAAATGGACCATAGACTGAATAAAGGGTGTGAACTCATTCACAGTATGACCACAAAAGTGTTTTAAAGCAGGCAGGGCTATGTGTTTATTATGTATGTTCTATATGGCTCAGTGTGTGATTACACACGTTACGCAGGCCTATTATATCTATACTCTGTATTATAGGCTTCTGTATTGGTGCCGGTGCGTTAGGACCACCTCTCGTGTCGGATTTTGAGTTTCGTCATGGCAGGGACTTTGCTTCCTCTTGACACCGTCGGTTATTTACAAAAACCACCTACATATACTTGTTATTGTGCTTCTGTCTTTCTGTGTCTTTTCATCTGCTCCGTAAACTCCTATTCAACATCCATGGTAAACTCCCTCAGCGCGCCGCTCGCTCTCTTCTCTTGATCGCCCTCTCTCAGAGAACACTAGGATTTCTGCCATGTCTACTTTAATTTGACCATCTCTGTTATGAAGTTATGGAGTACTGAATCATGAATTAGATACCTTGGCGATTCATCCTTGGATTTGTAGACCCCAGCCAGGATGAGGAGACCCAAATACGCATGTAAATGCATTTCGTCCAGCTCCTTCCACTCCTCCCCATACACACGTCTCCCTTCCAGATTGGTCATATCCAGAACGATCTTCAGCACTGTGTTTGAAATGACCAGCTCAAAAGCAGACTTGATGTCTGTGACACGAGAGCCTGCCATCCTGGTGGGCCCTGGCACTGCCTTCATTATGTTTGCTGCCGATGTGTTGCCTGGCGTCCATTAGGGGATGTGAACCACTGAATTTCACCATTTTTGGACATGAATGTCTCATCTGGGCGAATATCAATTTCCTCATCTGATTGATCATAATCAGAATCTTCATCTTCATCGTTTACCTCAAGGTAGTCTTCATCCTCGGAAACGTTCTCCTCTATCTCGCTGTCGTGATCCTCCTCAAGGATGTACTCCATATAGCCCAGGGCTGTCCTCTCTTCACTTGCGTTGCTCATTTTGTCTGATAGTATTGTGAGTATACTGTACATTAAGTGCAGAGTATAATGTATCCCAGTGTGGGAGGAGCTTACCCATTACACATTTGAGACTTGAACCCTCTGACCCCCACTTTCACTAACAGGTGCGGTGTGTATTTGTGTGTATTTGTGTGTTTGCGTGAGAGTAAAAAATAACAATGTATCGCATTTGAACCCTCTGACCCCTTCCAGGCTCCACGTGTGTGTGTGTGTGTGTGTGTGTGTGTGTGTGTGTGTGTGTGTGTGTGTGTGTCAGATTGACCCGAATACCATCTCTGTGATATAGGGGGGGGTTCCAAATGCATGACATGAACCATTTTCAGTTTACTTGTTTATTACACTAATTAAGGTAAGTAGAAGAAGTTTCATACAAAAAAAATACTTGAAAGTATTTTTCGTAGATTTTCAAACTTTCAAATGGGTCAATTTGACCCTGAATGTAACAGGAGGGCTGGAGAAGAAAGATCAGGGGGAGAGCTGTGGCTGATGGGCCATTAGGTGTGGAAACACACAGCATTCAGACTGTTTAAAAAACTGTAACAACGGACTATTTTTCTGAGCGGATGCATGTCAATTTAAATCAATACATATACAACTATTTTTTAAATCAATAGAAACGCTTTCTAAATCCATAAAAGCATTTCAATTAATATTGGGAGTTCGAAACCCGCTCCCGCCCCACTGCGTCAGGCCGGTGTGTCCTTGGGCAAGACACTTCACCCGGGTTTGCTCCTGTGGGTATTGTCCACAGCACATGTATGATATCAACTCGATGACTTCGAGGCGTGGAGATGGACGGTGTGGCGCAGTGCGCTGTGCACTGATCATCAGATCAAGGGGTGAAACCCCGCGTCTGTAAAGCCGGTGTGTCCTTGGGCAGGACACTTCCCCTGAACGTGCTCCTGGGGGTATTGTCCACAGTGACCATTGCATGTCAAAAATATGTGTAATGTGTATCTGTAAAGCGCTTTGAGCACTGGAAAAGCGCTATAATAAATGTAAGGAATTATTAATAAGCTGGACAATTTGCACGACTTGATCCTTATGGGGAAAATAACACCCTTCAGCTGATCAGGATCCCTCCGCACAAAGTTCACCGCCTCAATCCTGCGGTTCTCCTTTCACACATCCTGCAGCCACAAGGATCTCACACACACACACCTGGGCTGCAGTCAGATAGTTTAAAAATCAGCTCCTAAGTTCTAACCCTATCGTCTATTCCCTTGACCTCTGAGTGAAACGTCACGGGGTTAAGGGATAGTGGATAGGAGAATTCAAAAGGACTTAGGAGAAGAGACTGCGGTACTTTAGAGAATCCAAATGCACTCTCACTATCCCACGTGTTTCTGATGCGCCAGCGGACGTCATTGTGTGCGTCTGCTGCTGTGGGGTAACCATGGAAACCACAGTTTTCTATCCAGCGGACTACAACATGGATGTTCAATAAGAACGAGGGACTGCTGTGAACTCATCCAGAGACTCTGCTCCGTGCTCTGATGCTGCTGCTCTGCTTTGTGAACGAGACAACAGAGAAACATATTCTTCAGGACCAAAGCTGGAACTGAGATAAAAAGGAAAGTGAAACTTCTGCTCGCCCCCCTCTCCCTCCGGTCCACATTAATACAAATGATCCCAACACGTATGATTGATGAACTAAAGATCTTAAATCAATACAGATGTATTTATTATAACCGTTAGTCCTGAACATCTGTCTCTGTGTGTATCACCATTCAGACATCTTTAGAAGCTGAACAAACCCCACACAGCTCAGTGAAGACTGAGAGACTTCATTTGATCATTTCAGTGAAAACTAACGTTCATATTTCTCTCTTTGTTATAATACTGATGAACGTTCAGAACAAAGCTCTTTGCAACTCACCACCTATGTTTTAAAATGCTTAATAAGCACCGTAACTTTCATGATATCATTTCTCCTCATAATCGGTTGTTTCCGTGAACGGCCGACTGTTGAGTGACGGCACATGCTGCGGCTGCAATGCATTGTGGGGCAGCATTTTCTCCTCTCCTTTCGGTTAGGGAGGTCCAGTGGTTCCTAAGCTAAAGGAGGCTATGAAGGAAGCTTGAAACCTCCTTTCCTTTCATTCTCATCATTCTAGAGAATTGGAACGGCACTTATCATGGCTGCCACTGAGGGACTTCCGGGTCATTTCACTCCTTTAGGAAGGGTCCTGAGCTAAATGGACTATTCCACTTCAGCCCCAGCCCTCTCAACAGACAGAGAACAGAGCCTACATACACACACTCTAATCAGCACAACAAGACACAGGTGAGGGGGGAGGAGACACCACAGGACACCATGGGCACCCAATCATCAGCCACAGACCACATGTACTGTGCAATCACGCTGATAAAGTGCCCTATTACCCGGCCTGAAGCCGTCACTCCATAGTGACGAAGTTCCCTTCGTCACAACATGTATATTTTCTATTTCAGTACGTATATTTTATATTTTCTTTCTTTCTATTCTTGTTTATTTGTGGTTTTGTTTTATTGTGAAATGCCTTGTCTTTTATGCTGCTGCAACAAAAACAATGTCTCAAATTGGGATCAATAAAGTACCATCTTATCTTATCTGATCTTACATCCGGACCAGAACCACCAGACTCAGGGACAGCTTCATCCCACAGGCCAGAAGACTATCAAACAGCTGACCTTTAACATCCATAGCATTCATCTGGCTGCTACTTAGAAATGATTTGTCTCATATATCATATTTTCCAATCACTTGTTTTGACTCTTATTGCACTATTTCACTTTTTTTCTTTTTGTATTGACTTGCATTATTTTTCCTGTGTATCTGTTGTATTGTGTTGCACTGTTTGGAGGAGGAGCCTGTGACCTAAGAGGCGTTCGATTCCTGTTTTGAATAGTGTGCCGTCGATGGGTTTCATTCCATTTCAAGATGCTGTTTGTCAACTTCGCGCACTGCCACTCCAACATCCAATCACAGAGCTTGAGGACAAATCACGGGGTCTGTCTAGCAAAGCACATAGGCCCTTTCTCATTTCATCAAATCCCCCTCCTCGACTCCTCGACTCCTCGGTCCTCCGGTAGTGACCCGGAAATGAATTTTAGCGCACCATGTTGACATCCCATTTCTCTAAATGCACGTCGAGGACCGAGCATCGAGCGTCGAGGAGGCTCTCTGGAGGAGCTCTAACCGAGGATACACTGATGGGTCCTCCACGGTCCTCCACGGCTCCTTCGCGGATCCATTTCCGGAAACAGAGATGTTTCAAAGAGTCGTGACGCACGGCCGGACTTATCTCAGCCAATCACAGCTCTGCATGCATCCCCTGGATATTATTTTAGAAACTGCTTTCATCGCGACACGATGTTTCCAGAGAGAACAGCTGTGAGGTCCGTGCAGAAAGCAGAGCAGTGTGTGTAACATATATCGCTCAGTAGAACAGGCCTACTCTCTTTGCTTTAGTTTAGTAGATATCTACAAACAAAGAGGCCACACCTCTCTAAGAGCATTCAGTGCTTCACAATAACATACACCACGGCTGTAGCCTGTGTTAGGAGCTGTATGTGTGTGCGTGTGTGTGTGTGTGGTACAGTGTGTAGGTGTGTGTGGTACAGTGTGTGCGTAGATGCAGCGGACAGACAGGTCTCAGTTGGTTTAGTGTCCTCTGCTTACTTTTAATACTTGTAAATAAAACTTTTGGCCCGTAATGTATTTTCCTCATTGCAGCGACCAGAGAGGGGAGGGGGGGGGAGAGAGAGGGGGGGGGGATATCCAGTCTCTGATTGTGTTACGAGTTATGAGAGTGCTCTGTTTGATTCTGAAATTGTATATATTTATATAAATATATACACATATATGTGTGTGTGTGCGTGTCCGCATCTGTAGCCTGTTATTGTCTCATGACCCCGCCCTGTGAATGAATCAAAGTAAATATAGAAGTCGTCATGAACACGTGTGTCCCTCAGACAGAGGCTGCTGCGCCTCCTGTCATCATTAATGGACGTCTCTTTAAAGTGACCGCTCAGAGGAGAGGAGTTCTCCTTTCTCTAACCGCCTGCTGCTTCCCCTCCTCTCTCCTCGGCTCCCCTCCTCGGCTCCTCCGCTCGCATCTCCTGTGGGCGGGACTAAGTATCGAGGATAGGAGTCGAGGAGGGGAGTCGAGAAATGAGAAAGGGCCATGGTGTAGTCCCAATCAATAGCTGAGGATTCTGGGTAGTGTAGTGTCTTCGGCCATCCTAAACTGAACACATATTTGTTTCTCCGAATCGAAGGGGAAAATTACAAAAGCATTGTACACAATTTAAACCAACCAATGTTGTGTAATCAATAGAGCCGGGACTCGATTAAAAAAATGAATCTAATTAATTAGAGGCTTTGTAATTAATTAATCGAAATTAATCGCATTTGTAATCAAATATACATATTTGACCTGAGAACAGTGAGAATGGATTTTACTCCAGGTGGTCTACAGTCCAAGTGCATGACATTAAGGATTTTGGGAGCTAAGTTACAGATGGCCCTGAGCCAGTGGTGGTGTCTACTTGTTTGTAGTGGGTATACTGCAGAGATGGAGTACTCGAGTCCTGGACTCGGACTTGAGTCGGACTTGAGTGCCGATTTTCGGGACTCGTGACTCGACTCGGACTCGAAGAGTGGTGACTCGAGGGTGACTTGGACTCGTGAATTGGTGACTTAACTACAACACTGGTATACTGTCCTAATTGTATTCATCCATCCTAGAGCGACGCATCGCGGAGCGACACCTGTCTCGAAGCAACACCTCATGAACACATCACACTCACTAATGCATAACTAGTCTTGAGACTGGTTATGTGTGATCAACATGTCAATGTATTATAAGCATTTGTATGTGACTTTTAACTGCCAGTGACATTAACAATAACAAAATAAAAGAATGAACAATGATGGAAAAAGCCCACTTATATAGGGTTGAACAATTAATCGACATTTTTATCAAAATCTCAATATGGCCGACTGCAATTTTCAAGTAATATCCAATAAATATGGTCATGCTACAGATGGCCCACACATCATGTTCTACACTTAAAAAAACATCTTTGTTTCGCATAGATCTGCACAAATATCACACAATAATCATTTTAAACCTATTTTTCAATGCATTAGTTTATTCAAACTTGTTCAGCGGTATTATCTTCCATACATCATTGTCAAACTATGTTCTGTATCAGCTTAAAGGAACAAGCAAACATCCTTGAAGTGCTACAAGACAAATTAGCTCCAAACAAGAAACAAATAAGCTTCACCTCAATACATGAGGGTTGAGAAAGCACTCGACATGTCCATCCTGGGTTCACTGTTCGTCCACTCGCCCTGCAGATGGAGCCTCGTCGATGAGAACAGACAACTTGCTTGAAGATGTCACAATACTGTGAACTATTTTTTTCTACATCTCTTTTGCTATGTGTTTTACAATTGTTGTGTAACTGTACCTTGAGTGCAGACGAGTGCCCATGTTGGCACCATGTTGTTCCTGAAGCTCAATGAGACTATCATGGTCAGTAAAAGGTTGGTTCATCTTCGCAAGATAGGATCCTGTTCTGAACACAGAATCTGTCTCTGCGAACACCGTCTCTGAACTAAATCCTGTCCACCCTTCTCCGTGAGCTCCTGGGCTATTTTGTGTGCTCTGGACGTCTCATCTATTGACCTCACTTTATGTCCCTCCACTCTAACCAAGGATGTTCTTAAATTCCATAGCCTGACTTTCAGTACACAAGGCTGGCCAGGAGCTCTCATCTGTGTCCGAAACAAGGAGATAATATAAACATTGTGTTCTGTTTATGACTGCACACACACACACACACACACACACACACACACAGACACACACACACACACACACACACGCAGTATCTCCCTCCCTTTCTCTTCCATTGACCCACCACACTAACGTTGATCAAGTTAGCTAGCAAGTTAGCTACAGCTACGTTAATGATAACCATGCTAATTTCACTTACCGGTTAAATGTGCGGACCGCCGGGCTCGTTCTCTGTCACGTTTAGGACAGCCACCTGACATGGCTCTTCTTCTATAGTGGTAATAGGGGAACACTTGAAAAACATTGAAATATTGTCGTCTGTTTTCGTTTCATGTTTGCTTCCTG
>JAULUE010000044.1:193419-257369 GCA_036324585.1 Champsocephalus esox
AGATCGCTAGCATTTGAAAATACTCAACCGGAGAAAATCTGCCACTTCCTCACAGAGCCCCTCCTGGCAGGCCATACTGTAACAAGTACAGTTTATTTTTACAGTGCTACGGCTTCTTCTACAGATGACATTTAGTTATGGATGTGTTGTCAAAGCACTTCAGATATTCATTGCTATCGGGATGTGAAGAGCATTCCATGGAATATAACAACAAGTGTATCTCCAGCCGCTTTCTGAGACTTACCTACCCCACCTTTAATATTGTAAATAATATATGCATGTATGAAGACAATGTATGACACATACACATCAGGTCATTATCGCGCTGTGATTGGCTCAGAAGGTCGAGCGGGGCGGGGCATGTTCAGATATGAGGCTGGATATCTTCCCCAGCCTCAAGGAAATATAATACAATTAATGGATTCATAATTTTACAACATTGATTAAAATGTATAAATTAATAATGTTGATTTCAAATTGAAATGATTTCTCACAAAAACCTTTCTAAATTATAGTGAATGATTAAAAAGGTTTGGTCAATATTCGTTGTTCTGCCTAATTCATTTCATTTCAAACCTTAATTGAGACAGATAGGTCCCTTGAGATCAGGGATCTCTTTTACAGGGAGACCTGCATCAATGTGGTTCCACATGAAACATAGAAACCACATGAAAACCAACAATAGAGGACATCATATTTACATATTCAGAGATTTCCTCTAGGGGGTGCTGTGGGGTAGCTTGACGTTTCATGGGGTGCTCAAACATTTAGGGCTTCAGTTGAATGTTCTCCTGCAACCCTCCCCACACGCACACACAGTGCACACACACAGTGCACACATACACACACACACACGCACACACACACACACACACACACACACACACACACACACACACACACACACGCACACACACAGTGCACACACACACACACACACACACACACAGTACACACAAACACACACACACACACACACACGCGCACACAGTGCACCCGCAGCTGCTACAATGAAGGCGTGAAGATTGTATTTAAAATATGGAAGTTAAATGCATCGATTGGTGCACGTTGAGAGCAACATTAAGCGGTCTCTGCGTTGTGTTTTGCGTTGTTCGTGGATGGATGAGACCCGAGCCAGCACACAGTTTAGTGGATTTCCTTTTCATCGCTGACAGCAGATACACAAATCAGTTACATGTTGTATCCCTCACAGTGACCCTCCCGTGGAAACATTCACAAGAACAAGAAGGGAAGAGGAAACGTGAGGGACAATATAAGGGGGGTACACACACATAATCTTCTGAGTGACTACATTCCAGAAGTCCCGCCCACTGATCTCCGACCTCGTCAGGAGTGAACATAAATAAACGAAGAACACAGAACTAGTGGGATTATACTAATTTAAATGATGTACAAACACCACTGCATATTTACAACTGTTGCAGCGGGTAAGGTCCGCACGCCTAACGCACTGGCTCTGAACATGGAGTTAAACACAAGTGGGCCACATGGACATAACTATAACCCGTCAGAGTGTTTGCTCAGCCATCAACGCATCACATTTATAATAGGCACCAGAGGGGGTGCATCGCCATGCACTCACCATGAGACGTAACAAAACAATGCGTCTGTTGTTGTGGCTGAGGGCAGAGGCCTCAATGATGTTGGCGCTGTGCAGGGCCCTTGTTCTCACGGTGTTGTGGCCAACAGTGCCAGGTTACTGGTTCGAGAGTCCCCACTGGTGTTCCTCAGGTAGGTTTCAAACGACGCAGACAAGAAAAGCTGCGCTCACAGCTCACTGGGGCCACGGGAAGTGTCAGAGATATGCATATCAGTGTGTACAAGTCTACAGATGCATCTCTGTGTGGCCTCGTGAGGGATAGAAGCTCCTGGGTGACAGTATGGCCCTGTTCTTCTTTTCTTTGCAGCAGCCGGCGAACTTGGTAAAGCTCTGCAGACAGGTTTCCTCACTGATCCCATAGTGGCGGGCCATGGGCAGTATCATGTTTGTGTCCAGAAATGATGTGTGTTTGGGGCTCAGGGCGGACACACCTCTCAGTACTTCATTGGTTTCTGTTGAGAAGGCGTTTCATCTGCATTAACAACCTGTCCAGGGCCGGACTGGGACAATAAGTCAGGGAATTATACACCCAGCCAGCCACGACCAGTTTGTTGTGCCATTTTGCTGGATTTATTTGTCAATTGTTACAGCGTTGCTGCCCGTAGTGATAGCCCTCTAAAATAAACATATGGACATGGGTTACTATTTAAAAACATGTGCAAATCTATTTAGGAACCTATGCGAACATATTGTAAGTGGGGGTGGACCTCAAATCCTATAGGGGGGTCTGGGGGCATGCCCCCCTATAGGATTGCTGGGAGAGTTTTCTTGAGTGCCCAGATTGCAGTGTATTGGCATGCCCAGCGAGTATCACTCAGCTTCTTGACTTCTACGCACTGTGCTGTCTGCTCGAGTTCCTTTTGTTTTTTCATGAACCGATCGTGCGCCACTGACCCAGAGAGAAACTTGTAGAGCATTGGTAGAGTCTCAAAACACTCTGCTGCAGCGAGGACATCATGCACACGGTCCACCAGCACCACGTTGAGCCTGTGAGCAGGGCAATGTGGACACACTGCCTGTGGCACTCCTTTCCTGAACTTCTCCTGCACTCCATTGCTACATCCTGGCATTCCAGATGCTCCGTCATAGCACTGGCCAACACAACCATTAGTGTCTGCATTACACTGACTGCGTGTCAGCGGTATGCTGTTTAGTCGTGAGTCTGCGTCCAACCCGTCTGCTGGGTGAAATGCAAGACGTCCTCGTGCAACGTCTCTGTCAGTGGCTGTAAATACCGCACGGTCACTGACAGCCGTTGCTTCTTCCTAATGTCTGTACTTTCATCAAGTACTCTGCCTCCCCACCTCATCTCTTCTTTATTTTCGTGTCATATCAGCCATTACATCATTCGTTCTGTATGTCATGGTGAGTGTATTGGCATTTGATGGATTGCTTGCTAATCTTGTATCCACTGTAACATCAAACATTTTGATGAGGTGCAAGAGCTCGATAAATGACCCTCTTGGAGGAGCCCCAGCCCCTCAGTGACACCAAGTCCCCTCTCTCTCTCTCTCTCTCTCTCTCTCTCTCTCTCTCTCTCTCTCTCTCTCTCTCTCTCTCTCTAGACCCAGCATCTCTGGGTCCTCTTCCATGTACGGGGTCTCCGGGGCCCAGCAGCAGGGGTTCCAGGTGTTGAGAGGCTCCACCTTCAGCATCAGCTGCTCCATCCAGCCTCAGTACCCAGGAGGCTCCTTCCTGCTCAGCTCCTCCACTCACAACTACACCCAGCCAGCTGTCAATCACAGCGCCCACTTCCTGTTCCCGGCTGCAGAGCCCGCCCACCAGGGAAACTACAGCTGTGTTTATCACCTGTTGGTTCGCTCTCATAGCTTCTCCTCTGAGAGCCGTCCGCTGTCTGTCACTGTCTCAGGTAAGCTCAGTGTCCACCTGTCTGCCTCTCAGCTGTCTGTCTCTCACTGTCTGTCTGTCTCTCGTCTGTCTGTCTGTCTCTCACCTGTCTGTCTGTCTCTCACCTGTCTGCCTCTCACCTGTCTGTCTGTCTCTTACCTGTCTGTCTCTCACCTGTCTGCCTCTCACCTGTCTGTCTCTCACCTGTCTGTCTCTCACCTGTCTGTCTCTCACCTGTCTGTCTGTCTCTCACCTGTCTGTCTCTCACCTGTCTGCCTCTCACCTGTCTGTCTCTCACCTGTCTGCCTCTCACCTGTCTGTCTGTCTCTCACCTGTCTGTCTCTCACTGTCTGTCTGTCTCTCGTCTGTCTGTCTCTCACCTGTCTGTCTGTCTCTACCTGTCTGTCTCTCACCTGTCTGCCTCTCACCTGTCTGTCTCTCACCTGTCTGTCTCTCACCTGTCTGTCTCTCACCTGTCTGTCTGTCTCTCACCTGTCTGTCTCTCACCTGTCTGCCTCTCACCTGTCTGTCTCTCACCTGTCTGCCTCTCACCTGTCTGTCTGTCTCTCACCTGTCTGTCTCTCACTGTCTGTCTGTCTCTCACCTGTCTGTCTCTCACCTGTCTGTCTGTCTCTCACCTGTCTGCCTCTCATGTCTGTCTGTCTCTCACTGTCTGTCTGTCTGTCTGTCTCTCACCTGTCTGTCTGTCTCTCACCTGTCTGTCTCTCACTGTCTGTCTGTCTCTCACCTGTCTGTCTGTCACCTGTCTGTCTCTCACTGTCTGTCTGTCTCTCACCTGTCTGTCTGTCTCTCACCTGTCTGCCTCTCACCTGTCTGTCTCTCACTGTCTGTCTGTCTCTCACCTGTCTGTCTCTCACTGTCTGTGTCTCTCACCTGTCTGTCTCTCACCTGTCTGCCTCTCACCTGTCTGTCTCTCACTGTCTGTCTGTCTCTCACCTGTCTGTCTCTCACCTGTCTGTCTCTCACCTGTCTGTCTCTCACTGTCTGTCTGTCTCTCTCTGTCTGTCTCTTACCTGTCTGTCTCTCTCTCACCTGTCTGTCTCTCACCTGTCTGTCTCTCACCTGTCTGTCTGTCTCTCACCTGTCTGCCTCTCACCTGTCTGTCTGTCTCTCACCTGTCTGTCTCTCACCTGTCTGCCTCTCACCTGTCTGCCTCTCACCTGTCTGTCTGTCTCTCACCTGTCTGTCTCTCACCTGTCTGCCTCTCACCTGTCTGTCTCTCACCTGTCTGTCTCTCACCTGTCTGTCTGTCTCTCACCTGTCTGTCTCTCACCTGTCTGTCTCTCACTGTCTGTCTGTCTCTCACCTGTCTGTCTGTCTCTCACCTGTCTGTCTCTCACCTGTCTGTCTCTCACCTGTCTGCCTCTCACCTGTCTGTCTCTCACCTGTCTGTCTCTCACCTGTCTGTCTCTCACTGTCTGTCTCTCACCTGTCTGTCTCTCACCTGTCTGTCTCTCACCTGTCTGTCTGTCTCACCTGTCTGTCTCTCACCTGTCTGTCTGTCTCTCACCTGTCTGCCTCTCACCTGTCTGTCTGTCTCTCACCTGTCTGCTCTCTCACTGTCTGTCTGTCTCCTCTGTCACCTGTCTGTCTCTCACCTGTCTGTCTGTCTCTCACCTGTCTGTCTCTCACCTGTCTGTCTCTCACCTGTCTGTCTCTCACCTGTCTGTCTCTCACCTGTCTGTCTGTCTCTCACCTGTCTGCCTCTCACCTGTCTGTCTCTCACCTGTCTGCCTCTCACCTGTCTGTCTCTCACCTGTCTGTCTGTCTCTCACCTGTCTGTCTCTCACCTGTCTGTCTCTCACCTGTCTGTCTCTCACCTGTCTGTCTCTCACCTGTCTGTCTCTCTCACCTGTCTGCCTCTCACCTGTCTGTCTGTCTCTCACCTGTCTGCCTCTCACTGTCTGTCTGTCTCTCACCTGTCTGTCTGTCTGTCTCTCACCTGTCTGTCTCTCTCACCTGTCTGTCTCTCACTGTCTGTCTGTCTCTCACCTGTCTGTCTCTCACCTGTCTGTCTCTCACCTGTCTGTCTCTCACCTGTCTGTCTCTCTCACCTGTCTGCCTCTCACCTGTCTGTCTCTCACCTGTCTGTCTCTCACCTGTCTGTCTGTCTCTCACCTGTCTGTCTCTCACCTGTCTGTCTCTCACCTGTCTGTCTGTCTCTCTCACCTGTCTCTCTCTCACCTGTCTGTCTCTCACCTGTCTGTCTCTCACCTGTCTGTCTCTCACCTGTCTGTCTCTCACCTGTCTGTCTCTCACTGTCTGTCTGTCTCTCACCTGTCTGCCTCTCACCTGTCTGTCTCTCACCTGTCTGTCTCTCACCTGTCTGCTCTCACCTGTCTGTCTCTCACCTGTCTGTCTCTCACCTGTCTGTCTGTCTCTCACCTGTCTGCTCTCACCTGTCTGTCTCTCACCTGTCTGTCTCTCACCTGTCTGTCTCTCACCTGTCTGTCTGTCTCTCACCTGTCTGTCTCTCACCTGTCTGTCTGTCTCTCACCTGTCTGTCTCTCACCTGTCTGCCTCTCACCTGTCTGTCTCTCACCTGTCTGTCTGTCTCTCACCTGTCTGTCTCTCACCTGTCTGCTCTCTCACCTGTCTGTCTCTCACCTGTCTGTCTCTCACCTGTCTGTCTCTCACCTGTCTGTCTCTCACCTGTCTGTCTCTCACCTGTCTGTCTCTCACCTGTCTGTCTCTCACCTGTCTGTCTGTCTCTCACCTGTCTGTCTGTCTCTCACCTGTCTGCCTCTCACCTGTCTGTCTCTCACCTGTCTGTCTCTCTCACCTGTCTGTCTGTCTCTCACCTGTCTGCCTCTCACCTGTCTGTCTGTCTCTCACCTGTCTGTCTCTCACCTGTCTGTCTCTCACCTGTCTGTCTCTCACCTGTCTGTCTGTCTCTCACCTGTCTGTCTGTCTCTCACCTGTCTGTCTCTCACCTGTCTGCTCTCACCTGTCTGTCTGTCTCTCACCTGTCTGTCTCTCACTGTCTGTCTGTCTCTCACCTGTCTGTCTCTCACCTGTCTGTCTCTCACCTGTCTGTCTCTCACCTGTCTGTCTCTCACCTGTCTGTCTCTCTCACCTGTCTGTCTCTCACCTGTCTGTCTCTCACCTGTCTGTCTCTCACCTGTCTGTCTCTCACCTGTCTGTCTCTCTCACCTGTCTGTCTGTCTCTCACCTGTCTGCTGTCTCTCACCTGTCTGTCTCTCACTGTCTGTCTGTCTCTCACCTGTCTGTCTCTCACCTGTCTGTCTCTCACCTGTCTGTCTCTCACCTGTCTGTCTCTCACCTGTCTGTCTCTCACCTGTCTGTCTGTCTCTCTGTCTGTCTCTCACCTGTCTGTCTCTCACCTGTCTGTCTCTCACCTGTCTGTCTCTCACCTGTCTGTCTCTCACCTGTCTGTCTCTCTCTCACCTGTCTGTCTCTCACCTGTCTGTCTCTCACCTGTCTGTCTCTCTCACCTGTCTGTCTCTCACCTGTCTGTCTGTCTCTCACCTGTCTGTCTCTCACCTGTCTGCCTCTCACCTGTCTGCCTCTCACCTGTCTGTCTGTCTCTCACCTGTCTGTCTCTCACCTGTCTGCCTCTCACCTGTCTGTCTCTCACCTGTCTGCCTCTCACTGTCTGTCTGTCTCTCACCTGTCTGTCTCTCACCTGTCTGTCTCTCACCTGTCTCTCACCTGTCTGTCTCTCACCTGTCTGTCTCTCACCTGTCTGTCTCTCACCTGTCTGTCTCTCACCTGTCTGTCTCTCACCTGTCTGTCTCTCACCTGTCTGTCTCTCACCTGTCTGTCTCTCACCTGTCTGTCTCTCACCTGTCTGTCTCTCACCTGTCTGTCTCTCACCTGTCTGTCTCTCACCTGTCTGTCTCTCACTGTCTGTCTGTCTCTCACCTGTCTGTCTGTCTCTCACCTGTCTGTCTCTCACCTGTCTGTCTCTCACCTGTCTGTCTCTCACCTGTCTGTCTCTCACCTGTCTGTCTGTCTCTCACCTGTCTGTCTCTCACCTGTCTGTCTCTCACCTGTCTGTCTCTCACCTGTCTGTCTCTCACCTGTCTGTCTCTCACCTGTCTGTCTGTCTCTCACCTGTCTGTCTCTCACCTGTCTGTCTCTCACCTGTCTGTCTCTCACCTGTCTGTCTCTCACCTGTCTGTCTCTCACCTGTCTGTCTCTCACCTGTCTGTCTCTCACCTGTCTGTCTCTCACTGTCTGTCTCTCACCTGTCTGTCTCTCACCTGTCTCTCACCTGTCTGTCTCTCACCTGTCTGTCTCTCACTGTCTGTCTCTCACCTGTCTGTCTCTCACCTGTCTGTCTCTCACCTGTCTGTCTCTCACCTGTCTGCTCTCTCACCTGTCTGTCTCTCACCTGTCTGTCTCTCACCTGTCTGTCTCTCACCTGTCTGTCTCTCACCTGTCTGTCTCTCACCTGTCTGTCTCTCACCTGTCTGTCTCTCACCTGTCTGCCTCTCACCTGTCTGTCTCTCACCTGTCTGTCTCTCACTGTCTGTCTGTCTCTCACCTGTCTGTCTCTCACCTGTCTGTCTCTCACCTGTCTGTCTCTCACCTGTCTGTCTCTCACCTGTCTGTCTCTCACCTGTCTGTCTCTCACCTGTCTGCCTCTCACCTGTCTGTCTCTCACCTGTCTGCTCTCACCTGTCTGTCTCTCACTGTCTGTCTGTCTCTCACTGTCTGTCTCTCACCTGTCTGTCTCTCACCTGTCTGTCTCTCACGTCTGTCTGTCTCTCACCTGTCTGTCGTCTCTCACCTGTCTGCTCTCACCTGTCTGTCTGTCTCTCACCTGTCTGTCTCTCACCTGTCTGTCTGTCTCTCACCTGTCTGTCTCTCACCTGTCTGTCTCTCACCTGTCTGTCTCTCACCTGTCTGTCTCTCACCTGTCTGTCTCTCACCTGTCTGTCTCTCACCTGTCTGTCTCTCACCTGTCTGTCTCTCACCTGTCTGTCTCTCACCTGTCTGTCTCTCACCTGTCTGTCTCTCACCTGTCTGTCTCTCACCTGTCTGTCTCTCACCTGTCTGTCTCTCACCTGTCTGTCTCTCACCTGTCTGTCTCTCACCTGTCTGTCTGTCTCTCACCTGTCTGTCTCTCACCTGTCTGTCTCTCACCTGTCTGTCTCTCACCTGTCTGTCTCTCACCTGTCTGTCTGTCTCTCACCTGTCTGTCTGTCTCTCACCTGTCTGTCTCTCACCTGTCTGTCTCTCACCTGTCTGTCTCTCACCTGTCTGTCTCTCACCTGTCTGTCTCTCACCTGTCTGTCTGTCTCTCACCTGTCTGTCTCTCACCTGTCTGTCTCTCACCTGTCTGTCTCTCACCTGTCTGTCTCTCACCTGTCTGTCTCTCACCTGTCTGTCTCTCACCTGTCTGTCTCTCACCTGTCTGTCTCTCACCTGTCTGTCTCTCACCTGTCTGTCTCTCACCTGTCTGTCTCTCACCTGTCTGTCTCTCACCTGTCTGTCTCTCACCTGTCTGTCTCTCACCTGTCTGTCTCTCACCTGTCTGCTCTCACCTGTCTGTCTCTCACCTGTCTGCTCTCACCTGTCTGTCTCTCACCTGTCTGTCTCTCACCTGTCTGTCTGTCTCTCACCTGTCTGCCTCTCACCTGTCTGCCTCTCACCTGTCTGTCTCTCACCTGTCTGTCTCTCACCTGTCTGTCTGTCTCTCACCTGTCTGTCTCTCACCTGTCTGTCTGTCTCTCACCTGTCTGTCTCTCACCTGTCTGCTCTCTCACCTGTCTGTCTGTCTCTCACCTGTCTGTCTGTCTCTCACCTGTCTGTCTCTCACCTGTCTGTCTCTCACCTGTCTGTCTCTCACCTGTCTGTCTCTCACCTGTCTGTCTGTCTCTCACCTGTCTGTCTCTCACCTGTCTGCCTCTCACCTGTCTGTCTCTCACCTGTCTGTCTCTCACCTGTCTCTGTCTCTCACCTGTCTGTCCTGTCTCTCACCTGTCTGTCTCTCACCTGTCTCTCTCTCACCTGTCTGTCTCTCACCTGTCTGTCTCTCACCTGTCTGCTCTCTCACCTGTCTGTCTCTCACCTGTCTGTCTCTCACCTGTCTGTCTCTCACCTGTCTGTCTCTCACCTGTCTGTCTCTCACCTGTCTGTCTGTCTCTCACCTGTCTGTCTCTCACCTGTCTGTCTCTCACCTGTCTGTCTGTCTCTCACCTGTCTGTCTCTCACCTGTCTGTCTCTCTCACCTGTCTGTCTCTCACCTGTCTGTCTCTCACCTGTCTGTCTCTCACCTGTCTGTCTCTCACCTGTCTGTCTCTCACCTGTCTGTCTCTCACCTGTCTGTCTCTCACCTGTCTGTCTCTCACCTGTCTGTCTCTCACCTGTCTGTCTCTCACCTGTCTGTCTCTCTCACCTGTCTGTCTCTCACCTGTCTGCTCTCACCTGTCTGTCTCTCACCTGTCTGTCTCTCACCTGTCTGTCTCTCACCTGTCTGTCTCTCACCTGTCTGTCTCTCACCTGTCTCTCTCTCACCTGTCTGTCTCTCACCTGTCTGCTCTCTCACCTGTCTGTCTCTCACCTGTCTGTCTCTCACCTGTCTGTCTCTCACCTGTCTGTCTCTCACCTGTCTGTCTCTCACCTGTCTGTCTCTCACCTGTCTCTGTCTCTCACCTGTCTGCTCTCACCTGTCTGTCTCTCTCTCACCTGTCTGTCTCTCACCTGTCTGTCTCTCACCTGTCTGTCTGTCTCTCACCTGTCTGTCTCTCACCTGTCTGTCTGTCTCTCACCTGTCTGTCTCTCACCTGTCTGCTCTCACCTGTCTGTCTCTCACCTGTCTGTCTGTCTCTCACCTGTCTGTCTCTCACCTGTCTGCCTCTCACCTGTCTGTCTCTCACCTGTCTGCCTCTCACCTGTCTGTCTCTCACCTGTCTGTCTCTCACCTGTCTGTCTCTCACCTGTCTGTCTCTCACCTGTCTGTCTGTCTCTCACCTGTCTGTCTCTCACCTGTCTGTCTCTCACCTGTCTGTCTCTCACCTGTCTGTCTCTCACCTGTCTGCTCTCTCACCTGTCTGTCTCTCACCTGTCTGTCTCTCACCTGTCTGTCTCTCACCTGTCTGTCTCTCACTGTCTGTCTGTCTCTCACCTGTCTGTCTCTCACCTGTCTGTCTGTCTCTCACCTGTCTGCCTCTCACCTGTCTGTCTGTCTCTCACCTGTCTGCTCTCACCTGTCTGTCTCTCTCCTGTCTGTCTGTCACTGTCTGTCTCTCACCTGTCTGCTGTCTCTCACCTGTCTGTCTCTCACTGTCTGTCTGTCTCTCACCTGTCTGTCTCTCACCTGTCTGTCTGTCTCTCACCTGTCTGTCTCTCACCTGTCTGCTCTCTCACCTGTCTGTCTCTCACCTGTCTGCCTCTCACCTGTCTGTCTCTCACTGTCTGTCTGTCTCTCACCTGTCTGTCTCTCACCTGTCTGTCTCTCACTCTGTCTGTCTCTCACCTGTCTGTCTCTCACCTGTCTGTCTGTCTCTCACCTGTCTGCCTCTCACCTGTCTCTGTCTCTCACCTGTCTGCCTCTCACCTGTCTGTCTGTCTCTCACTGTCTGTCTCTCACCTGTCTGTCTCTCACCTGTCTGTCTGTCTCTCACCTGTCTGTCTCTCACTGTCTGTCTGTCTCTCACCTGTCTGTCTCTCACCTGTCTGTCTCTCACTGTCTGTCTGTCTCTCACCTGTCTGTCTGTCTCTCACCTGTCTGCCTCTCACCTGTCTGTCTCTCACTGTCTGTCTGTCTCTCACCTGTCTGTCTGTCTCTCACCTGTCTGTCTCTCACCTGTCTGTCTCTCACCTGTCTGTCTGTCTGCCTCTCACCTGTCTCCTCTCACCTGTCTGCCTCTCACCTGTCTGTCTCTCACTGTCTGTCTGTCTCTCACCTGTCTGTCTCTCACCTGTCTGCTCTCTCACCTGTCTGTCTCTCACGTCTGTCTGTCTCTCACCTGTCTGCCTCTCACCTGTCTGCCTCTCACCTGTCTGCTCTCACCTGTCTGCCTCTCACCTGTCTGTCTCTCACCTGTCTGTCTCTCACCTGTCTGTCTCTCTCACCTGTCTGCCTCTCACCTGTCTGCCTCTCACCTGTCTGTCTCTCACCTGTCTGCCTCTCACCTGTCTGTCTGTCTCTCACCTGTCTGTCTCTCACCTGTCTGTCTGTCTCTCACCTGTCTGTCTCTCACCTGTCTGCTCTCTCACCTGTCTGTCTGTCTCTCACCTGTCTGTCTGTCTCTCACCTGTCTGCCTCTCACCTGTCTGCCTCTCACCTGTCTGTCTCTCACCTGTCTGTCTCTCACCTGTCTGTCTGTCTCTCACCTGTCTGCCTCTCACCTGTCTGCCTCTCACCTGTCTGTCTCTCACCTGTCTGCCTCTCACCTGTCTGTCTGTCTCTCACCTGTCTGTCTGTCTCTCACCTGTCTGCCTCTCACCTGTCTGCCTCTCACCTGTCTGTCTCTCACCTGTCTGTCTCTCACCTGTCTGTCTGTCTCTCACCTGTCTGCCTCTCACCTGTCTGTCTCTCACCTGTCTGTCTGTCACCTGTCTGTCTGTCACCTGTCTGTCTGTCTCTCGTCTGTCTGTCGTCTCTCACCTGTCTGTCTCTCACCTGTCTGTCTCTCACCTGTCTGCCTCTCACCTGTCTACCACTCACCTGTCTGCCTCTCACCTGTCTGTCTCTCACTGTCTGTCTGCCTCTCACCTGTCTGTCTCTCACCTGTCTGTCTGTCTGTCTGTCTGTCTGTCTCTCACCTGTCTGCCACTCACCTGTCTGCCTCTCACCTGTCTGTCTCTCACTGTCTGTCTGTCTCTCACCTGTCTGTCTCTCACCTGTCTGTCTCTCACCTGTCTATCTGTCTCTCACCTGTCTGTCTGTCTCTCACCTGTCTGCCTCTCACCTGTCTGCCTCTCACCTGTCTGTCTCTCACCTGTCTGTCTCTCACCTGTCTGTCTGTCACCTGTCTGTCTCTCACCTGTCTGTCTCTCACCTGTCTGTCTGTCACCTGTCTGTCTGTCACCTGTCTGTCTGTCTCTCGTCTGTCTGTCTGCCTCTCACCTGTCTGTCTCTCACCTGTCTGTCTGCCTCTCACCTGTCTGTCTGTCTCTCACCTGTCTGTCTCTCACCTGTCTGTCTCTCACCTGTCTCTCTGTCTCAGGTGAGCTCAGTGTTCACAGGCAGAGGATCATGTCCGTGTCTCACTGTGTTCTTTTTAAAGAGGTCCCACTGTGGGAAACATCTGAAAGCCTAAAGAGTGCAGTTAGTGGGACTGTTGGCCTCATGCTGTGATGTCTGATGTTCCCTCAGATCCCACACCTCTGATCCTCCGAGCCGTCGTCGTCGTCCTGCTGCTGATTCCGCAGCTGATTCTGATGCTGGCCATCGTCCTTTACATCTGCTTTAAGGTAGGCATGTGTTCAGAGGACTGTGATGTGGGCCTGAAGAGGAGCAGGAAGTCACCTCTGTGCTGTCATGTCTCTGCAGGCCATCAGGGGGCAGTGCAGACAGGAGGACATGGAGCTGGAGGAAGATAACCTGGCTGCCATGCCTCTGCAGGCCACCAGGAGGCAGCGCAGGCAGGAGGACATGGAGCTGGAGGAAGTTAACCTGGCTGCCATGCCTCTGCAGGCCACCAGGAGGCAGCGCAGGCAGGAGGACATGGAGCTGGAGGAAGATAACCTGGCTGCCATGCCTCTGCAGGCCACCAGGAGGCAGCGCAGACAGGAGGACATGGAGCTGGAGGAAGATAACCTGGCTGCCATACCTCTGCAGGCCACCAGGAGGCAGCGCAGGCAGGAGGACATGGAGCTGGAGGAAGTTAACCTGGCTGCCATGCCTCGGCAGGCCACCAGGAGGCAGTCTGACAGACAGGAGGACATGGAGCTGCAGGAAGTTAACCTGGCTGTTCCTGCAGAGGAAGAGCAGCAGCTCCTCCCGACACACATATGATATCTAGCCTATCCCATGGTATATAATACATGATCATTCAGCCCCTGCTCAGAGTACAGATGTCCTGATGGCAGAACTTCAGAGCTTCATACCTGAACAATTCAGATTTCCTTTTAAATCGCAAAAATTCAGACTTTCTCTAAATGTTCTGACCTTTTCCTAAATTTCAAAATCCTGACTCTTTCTGAAAATCACAATATATTGACTTTTTCTCTAAACCGAACACATTTTGACATTTTTGCAGAATTTGAGTTCAGTTTAATTTGTTCAGTTTAATCTGTGGTGAAGGCTTTAGTGATGGGAATGATGGCTCTTTGAAGGGAGCCGGATCGTATGGCTCCGTTCCTTTCAAAGAGCCGTTTTTAAAGGGGGCGGGGTTACAGGTTTATCTGCAAAATGATCTCCAGGATAATGATTGACTGTATTGCCAGACCTAATGTCAATAATCTGCATTGTAAACATGACACAAGGTGGCGCTGTATCCATGTCAGTTATGTCAGTGAATGTACTTAGAATTTACCCTCTATGTGTTAAGTAAATAAAGTTGCCTTGAATTAAATTCACGCAACTCTTAATATCAGATGCTGTGTTTTTAAGTGGCGATGGAGATTATTAGTTGCCCCTGCTTTAAAGGATATGCTGCCTTTACCAATGGTGCGCTTTGTCAACACGTGGTCTCCCTGTCCTGCACCACTTGTTATGACTTCTCTCCCTCTATTCCCCTAAGACTCACCCCATCTCACTCCTCGTGCTGAAACCTGCCAATCAGAGTGGGGGGGGCGGGTCTTCACAGAATCCGTTTGGGGAACAAAATCAACAAGAACGGCTCTCACCAAGTACGTCTCGGTTCCCCTCGTTCGTACCAAAGAGCCGTTCAAAAGAATCGGCTCTTTGGTACGACTCGGGTCCCCTCGTTCGTACCAAAGAGCCGTTCAAAAGAATCGGCTCTTTGGTACGACTCGGGTCCCCTCGTTCTTACCAAAGAGCCGTTCAAAAGAATCGGCTCTTTGGTACGACTCGGGTCCCCTCGTTCGTACCAAAGAGCCGTTCAAAAGAATCGGCTCTTTGGTACGACTCGGGTCCCCTCGTTCGTACCAAAGAGCCGTTCAGAAGAATCGGCTCTTTGGTACGACTCGGGTCCCCTCGTTCGTGCCAAAGAGACGTTCAAAAGAATCGGCTCGCTCGCGACCGACACATCACTCGAAGGCTTGCTTTAAAGGACGTACCAATGAGGCTTCGTGCTCTACTGTATTTGATGTTGCTTTATTATGTTTTTCACACGTTGTGATTATTTCAGGGGGAATTAGCATTTTAGAGTTGTTGCTTCATTGTGTGTTTCTGCTTGTTTCTGGGAGGAAGTGAAGCCCTGCACGCAGACCTGAGATCAGATATTAACAGAGATCACAGGTGATCTGCTCTGTTCCATCAAATAAACGCTTACACTCTCTGCATGCTTTCACTTTCTTCTGCTCAGCGTTTCCTTCAGAGGACACCAGCTCTTCAGAGGAGAGACACCTGAACATCAGCAGGAGAGGACTCTTTAAAGTAGAGACACTACATACTGATATACACCTGAACATCAGCAGGAGAGGACTCTTTAAAGTAGAGACACTACATACTGATATACACCTGAACATCAGCAGGAGAGGACTCTTTAAAGTAGAGACACTACATACTGATATACACCTGAACATCAGCAGGAGAGGACTCTTTAAAGTAGAGACACTACATACTGATATACACCTGAACATCAGCAGGAGAGGACTCTTTAAAGTAGAGACACTACATACTGATATACACCTGAACATCAGCAGGAGAGGACTCTTTAAAGTAGAGACACTACATACTGATATACACCTGAACATCAGCAGGAGAGGACTCTTTAAAGTAGAGACACTACATACTGATATACACCTGAACATCAGCAGGAGAGGACTCTTTAAAGTAGAGACACTACATACTGATATACACCTGAACATCAGCAGGAGAGG
This sequence comes from Champsocephalus esox, assembly GCA_036324585.1. Classification (NCBI taxonomy): domain Eukaryota; kingdom Metazoa; phylum Chordata; class Actinopteri; order Perciformes; family Channichthyidae; genus Champsocephalus; species Champsocephalus esox. The sequence continues at coordinate 208,835 of JAULUE010000044.1, forward strand.
ACTCTTTAAAGTAGAGACACTACATACTGATATACACCTGAACATCAGCAGGAGAGGACTCTTTAAAGTAGAGACACTACATACTGATATACACCTGAACATCAGCAGGAGAGGACTCTTTAAAGTAGAGACACTACATACTGATATACACCTGAACATCAGCAGGAGAGGACTCTTTAAAGTAGAGACACTACATACTGATATACACCTGAACATCAGCAGGAGAGGACTCTTTAAAGTAGAGACACTACATACTGATATACACCTGAACATCAGCAGGAGAGGACTCTTTAAAGTAGAGACACTACATACTGATATACACCTGAACATCAGCAGGAGAGGACTCTTTAAAGTAGAGACACTACATACTGATATACACCTGAACATCAGCAGGAGAGGACTCTTTAAAGTAGAGACACTACATACTGATATACACCTGAACATCAGCAGGAGAGGACTCTTTAAAGTAGAGACACTACATACTGATATACACCTGAACATCAGCAGGAGAGGACTCTTTAAAGTAGAGACACTACATACTGATATACACCTGAACATCAGCAGGAGAGGACTCTTTAAAGTAGAGACACTACATACTGATATACACCTGAACATCAGCAGGAGAGGACTCTTTAAAGTAGAGACACTACATACTGATATACACCTGAACATCAGCAGGAGAGGACTCTTTAAAGTAGAGACACTACATACTGATATACACCTGAACATCAGCAGGAGAGGACTCTTTAAAGTAGAGACACTACATACTGATATACACCTGAACATCAGCAGGAGAGGACTCTTTAAAGTAGAGACACTACATACTGATATACACCTGAACATCAGCAGGAGAGGACTCTTTAAAGTAGAGACACTACATACTGATATACACCTGAACATCAGCAGGAGAGGACTCTTTAAAGTAGAGACACTACATACTGATATACACCTGAACATCAGCAGGAGAGGACTCTTTAAAGTAGAGACACTACATACTGATATACACCTGAACATCAGCAGGAGAGGACTCTTTAAAGTAGAGACACTACATACTGATATACACCTGAACATCAGCAGGAGAGGACTCTTTAAAGTAGAGACACTACATACTGATATACACCTGAACATCAGCAGGAGAGGACTCTTTAAAGTAGAGACACTACATACTGATATACACCTGAACATCAGCAGGAGAGGACTCTTTAAAGTAGAGACACTACATACTGATATACACCTGAACATCAGCAGGAGAGGACTCTTTAAAGTAGAGACACTACATACTGATATACACCTGAACATCAGCAGGAGAGGACTCTTTAAAGTAGAGACACTACATACTGATATACACCTGAACATCAGCAGGAGAGGACTCTTTAAAGTAGAGACACTACATACTGATATACACCTGAACATCAGCAGGAGAGGACTCTTTAAAGTAGAGACACTACATACTGATATACACCTGAACATCAGCAGGAGAGGACTCTTTAAAGTAGAGACACTACATACTGATATACACCTGAACATCAGCAGGAGAGGACTCTTTAAAGTAGAGACACTACATACTGATATACACCTGAACATCAGCAGGAGAGGACTCTTTAAAGTAGAGACACTACATACTGATATACACCTGAACATCAGCAGGAGAGGACTCTTTAAAGTAGAGACACTACATACTGATATACACCTGAACATCAGCAGGAGAGGACTCTTTAAAGTAGAGACACTACATACTGATATACACCTGAACATCAGCAGGAGAGGACTCTTTAAAGTAGAGACACTACATACGATATACACCTGAACATCAGCAGGAGAGGACTCTTTAAAGTAGAGACACTACATACTGATATACACCTGAACATCAGCAGGAGAGGACTCTTTAAAGTAGAGACACTACATACTGATATACACCTGAACATCAGCAGGAGAGGACTCTTTAAAGTAGAGACACTACATACTGATATACACCTGAACATCAGCAGGAGAGGACTCTTTAAAGTAGAGACACTACATACTGATATACACCTGAACATCAGCAGGAGAGGACTCTTTAAAGTAGAGACACTACATACTGATATACACCTGAACATCAGCAGGAGAGGACTCTTTAAAGTAGAGACACTACATACTGATATACACCTGAACATCAGCAGGAGAGGACTCTTTAAAGTAGAGACACTACATACTGATATACACCTGAACATCAGCAGGAGAGGACTCTTTAAAGTAGAGACACTACATACTGATATACACCTGAACATCAGCAGGAGAGGACTCTTTAAAGTAGAGACACTACATACTGATATACACCTGAACATCAGCAGGAGAGGACTCTTTAAAGTAGAGACACTACATACTGATATACACCTGAACATCAGCAGGAGAGGACTCTTTAAAGTAGAGACACTACATACTGATATACACCTGAACATCAGCAGGAGAGGACTCTTTAAAGTAGAGACACTACATACTGATATACACCTGAACATCAGCAGGAGAGGACTCTTTAAAGTAGAGACACTACATACTGATATACACCTGAACATCAGCAGGAGAGGACTCTTTAAAGTAGAGACACTACATACTGATATACACCTGAACATCAGCAGGAGAGGACTCTTTAAAGTAGAGACACTACATACTGATATACACCTGAACATCAGCAGGAGAGGACTCTTTAAAGTAGAGACACTACATACGATATACACCTGAACATCAGCAGGAGAGGACTCTTTAAAGTAGAGACACTACATACTGATATACACCTGAACATCAGCAGGAGAGGACTCTTTAAAGTAGAGACACTACATACTGATATACACCTGAACATCAGCAGGAGAGGACTCTTTAAAGTAGAGACACTACATACTGATATACCCTGAACATCAGCAGGAGAGGACTCTATACACCTGAACATCAGCGGAGAGGACTCTTTAAAGTAGAGACACTACATACTGATATACACCTGAACATCAGCAGGAGAGGACTCTTTAAAGTAGAGACACTACATACTGATATACACCTGAACATCAGCAGGAGAGGACTCTTTAAAGTAGAGACACTACATACTGATATACACCTGAACATCAGCAGGAGAGGACTCTTTAAAGTAGAGACACTACATACTGATATACACCTGAACATCAGCAGGAGAGGACTCTTTAAAGTAGAGACACTACGATACACCTGAACATCAGCAGGAGAGGACTCTTTAAAGTAGAGACACTACACACTGATATACACCTGAACATCAGCAGTAGAGGACTCTTTAAAGTAGAGACACTACACGCTGATACACACCTGAACATCAGCAGGAGAGGACTCTTTAAAGTAGAGACACTACATACTGATATACACCTGAACATCAGCAGGAGAGGACTCTTTAAAGTAGAGACACTACATACTGATATACACCTGAACATCAGCAGGAGAGGACTCTTTAAAGTAGAGACACTACTATGATTATCAGAGAATTTAATACTATGACGTTACACATATAACATAAGTAATAACATTGTGTCTCATCACTAAATGATCAGTCATGTGACCACACATCATGGCTCTATTGCACTTTGATAGGGTCAGGTATCTCATGAAGAAGCGTATTCATTGTAACTGGATGAAAGCCCTCTACACCCAACATCAGTGTTGGGTGTAACACGTTACAAAAGTAACGGAGTTACAGTAATATATTACTTTTTGCTGTAACGAAGTAATGTAACGCATTACTAATGAAAATGGGGTAATATATGACCCGTTACAATGCTCAGTAACGCAGTTACAACACATTTTAACCCGAAATTAAATGGTGTTTTGTTTTTTAACAATGTACTAACATAGCGAGACATTCCGACACCAGACAAATTGTGCGGGTAGATTAGTAAACCTGGTGTTTACCCTTCAGGCTTCGCGCCGGGATCTTCGGGGCAGTTGAATGTTATTCACCCGCTATTCAAAAAAGAGAACGGAGCGAAAAATACTAACAACAAATTGTGTCAGGTGCGCGTGACCTGCTCCGCTGCGTGTGCATCATTTCCAAAGTGCTTCCACAGCAGTGACACACATCTGTGGATAATCATTTATACGAAAATGGTTAAAGCAACCATCACTAAACGCCAGCAACACTGCATCTACTGCAGACCGTAGCAACTGTAGCCCAGCATTAGCCGTATTTAGCTTAGCGTGGTGACATGAAGTCATGTGACCGTGCTGTAGATCCTTATAGTCCAAATTTTACTTGGTTTTAATATGTGGAGATAATTCGGATGAACAAAATGTGTAAGTATCTTAAACGTTTGTTTAACATGATTATTTTCTGCAATAATCCAACGGAAAAAATTGGCTTTTAATTGAGGAAACCAGGGCGGATTTAAATTAAAATATAGTTTTCTTAAAATTCTAGTCCAAAATGTTTCTATAAAATCCTCTGCAGACGGCCTGTGTTGTTTTTATCCTTCTTGCCAGAATATATCCCTTAAAAGACGGTCTTATTTCAGTACATCAGAAACTATTCCTCACCATTTTATTAGTATTTGTTAGTTTCTAATGGTTAAATTCCACCACAGTAGAATTACACTGAACAACAATATAAATGCAACACTTTTGTTTTTGCTCCCATTTTTCATGAGATGAACTCAAAGATCTAAAACATTTTCTATAAACACAAAATAACCATTTATCTCAAATATTGTTCACAAATCTGAAAACATCTGTGATAGTGAGCACTTCTCTTTTGCCGAGATAAACCATCTCACCTCACAGGTGTGGCATATCAAGATGCTAATTAGACAGCATGATTATTGCACAGATGTGCTTTGGTCAGTTGTAGCATTGAGAGTTTTTAGAAAAAAGTTCTTTAAGCGTTGTAGCTTTTTCATCTCATCTTCAGCAATAGGTCATCATTTAAGAACAAGAACTGTAATAGTTTTGTCAAGATTCTACAGAAAAAAGTCAAAAAAGTATAGTACGTCAGAAATATGTAAAAGTCATAGAGTATGTTGAAAATCAAAAAAAGAAAACTCAATTCAATTCAATACAAATTAATGAATATTTTACCCTGTTCTAAAGTTTTTTGCACCCTTAAAGAAAAACCCCTTCCTTACCAACTACTTCATATTATACCCTTTGTTAAGTGTGGCTTTTTTTTCTAAATACATTTTACGACTGTTAACAAGGAAATAAAGCCATCATTATATTCAGACAGCGATTGCATATCGCAGAGATCTGTTTGAAATTGTTGTACGAAAACTCTGTTTCGTACAAAAATGCACCCTTGTCGGTTTATACAAAGTGTATGTATCTTTGCTCAGATAAATATTCTCTGACTTTCTATATTTATTTTAAGTATATTACCTACCACCCTCTGTTTAACACATGGTTGTCTCCCTAGGGGTTTTATGGTTTTCCCCATAGGGGGGTCTGGGGTTTTACCCCTCCCTTATCCTTTAGCATGAAAAGATTGACTTTTTAAGATATCTGTTTTTTATATGTTTTACTTTGATTTGGAGCACCCAACGGATGGTTGTAAGTTGTTACCGGTGTCTCGCTGATTAAATCCATATCCAGACGTCTCTTGGTCACTTTCTCTCACTTGAAAAAATATTTAACAGCGGGGGGTGGATTATTCTAGACGATATGGGGGAGGGGCGGGAATGTGTGTGTGTGTGTTCCCCCTCCTCCAACATATGTTTTTACCATCGTGTCCTGCTATCAAGAACAGTCAGTGTTGCTTTAACACTACGAGGTCCATACGTTTCTCCATTCTTCAGACTGTAGAAATGTAGTTCATTAGCCATATAGCTGAATATATAACCCCAAACATCGCCATTTTTTAGAGTCCATTCTTCGTGAAGTTTTTCGGCTGTAGGCGTCTGAACCCGGCATACAAACTTCATTCGTTTCTTGATTGGAGCACCCAACGGATGGTTGTAAGTTGTTACCGGTGTCTCGCTGATTAAATCCATATCCAGACGTCTCTTGGCCATTCTCTCTCAATTGAAAAATATTTAACAACAGGGCCGGCATTTTATTCTAGACGCTCTGGGGGTGAGGGGCTAGGGAATGTGTGTGTGTGTGTAAACACAGCTGTAGTTTCCCTGGTGGGCGGGCTCTGCAGCCGGGAACAGGAAGTGGGCGCTGTGATTGACAGCTGGCTGGGTGTAGTTGTGAGTGGAGGAGCTGAGCAGGAAGGAGCCTCCTGGGTACTGAGGCTGGATGGAGCAGCTGATGCTGAAGGTGGAGCCTCTCAGAGAGAGAGAGAGAGAGAGAGAGAGAGAGAGAGAGAGAGAGAGAGAGAGAGAGAGAGAGAGAGAGAGAGAGAGAGAGAGAGAGAGAGAGAGAGAGAGATTGATTGATTATTATTCTGCAGTTCATCTGGAACCCTTGTGTCAGACCTGGGCCCTGACAGTTCATCTGGAACCTTTTTGTCAGACCTGGGCCCGGACAGCTCATCTGGAACCCTTCTGTCAGACCTGGACCCTGACAGTTCATCTGGAACCCTTCTGTCAGACCTGGGCCCTGACCGTTCATCTGGAACCCTTCTGTCAGACCTGGGCCCGGACAGCTCATCTGGAACCCTTCTGTCAGACCTGGACCCTGACAGTTCATCTGGAACCCTTCTGTCAGACCTGGGCCCTGACAGTTCATCTGGAACCCTTCTGTCAGACCTGGACCCTGACAGTTCATCTGGAACCCTTCTGTCAGACCTGGGCCCTGACAGTTCACCTGGAACCCTTCTGTCAGACCTGGACCCTGACAGTTCATCTGGAACCCTTCTGTCAGACCTGGACCCTGACAGTTCACCTTGAAAAGTCCAGGATTATGGTGTTCCAGAAACGACCCAGGGGTCAGGGAAACCCACACCGGTTCTTACTGGGCTCCACTGGCATAGAACACACACAGCTACACATATTTGGGACTCAAAATTACTTCGACAGGAAATTTCAATCTGGCCATTAATGATCTCGGAGACAAAGGAAGAAAGGCTTTCTATGCTATCAAAAAGTCTTCAAATATAGATATATATTATATATAGAATAATATTTTATACTATATATAGAATCTGGCTCAACATGTTCAATTCAATAATAGAACCAATCATACTGTATGGTAGTGAAGTGTGGGGTCCTCTTGGAAATCAAGACTTTGATCAATGGGACCAACACCCAATAGAAACAACAAGTCCTCCAACTCATACGACCAAATGGGTCGATTGTTCAAGCGCACAATACGACCTATAATTACATTTTAAAATTGTCGCCCTCTAGTGCTCCCGTTCAATGCAAACGTTACAGAGGGTTGTTTATTCACAAATAACCCTCTCTGTAAAATCCTAAATTGTAGGATAGTTTGGCCATTAAAACGCTTTATGATTAGATTTCTAGCGAGAAGTATACATTGTACTTTTAGAATCCACGTCCAGTCGATATGTAGGATCTATAGTTTGATAGATATTACGAAGATGATTTGAGGTTTCGTCAGGAGAACGTGTATATGCGGCAAGCTTCCATGTAAAGTTACGGGTTGGAAACAGTATTTCCGGTCTCGACGTTTTCATAATAAAACCAATATCTGCACTACTCATCCACTAAAACACATCAGTTTATCCCAGTTCATTATACGACATTAATTGGTTTAAATTGTGTACAATGCTTTTGTGTTTTTCCCATAGGTTTTTCTCTTTCGATTCTGAGAGACACATTTCTTTTTTCAGAGGTTTTGATGGGCTAAAATCACGCCGCAATGCACATCGGGATATAGTGTTTATGTGATATGAAATCGGAAAACATTAAAATAATAATAACACTTTATTCCGAGTGCTCTTGCTTTTCTCTTTGGAAGTCATCACATAACGGCATTGCAATACACGGTTCGGCTGCATTACATATTACATACCTGCCCTAGATATGTATTTATAGAGCCCTGATCAGAAGACCTTTGGACAAACTGGAAGAGATGCCGCCAACACTGAATACGTGACGTGGACCATAAATATATCGGCCATTAAACAACATCTTCCATTTCTTTTCACACAATACGTCTCCTTGCAGTATCAACACTAATTCGGCTGACTTTTATACTTGATCCAATTAGTAGATAGTCTGTGTTTACACCATAACGGTGCACAGCTGATGGAAAGGGACTTTTGTGTATACTGATGTTCTGAACTACCTTTCCAACTCCTCATGCAGTTGACTGTTACAGGTCTATACAGGTTCATGGTACAATGCATAAGCTTCACATCGAGAGACTGAAACTGTATTTTCCTTTACCGTTCTGTTTTAAACTCACAATAAAGTGAATAGTCATATTATTATGTTGTATTAACTAGACCACTGGTCTAAACCGCACCTCCTAGTGGTTAAAGCACGTTATTGAATTTAGTTGTAGAATAAGTTATATTTGATGAACACATTTAAATATTAAGAGTAGCCTACATACAAAATAGGGGTCAATGATAGAAATATAGAATAGAAAATATCAAGAAGATACTGTAGTGATCTCTACAATAAAACAGTTTAGTGCAGGACGTCCACGTAACCCTAACCCTAAATGTGCATCTGAACCTTGAGAAGTGCATGTTTCAGGCTCATCAATGAACAACAGGAGGGGTCACAGACATAAGACCAGCTGTCATGTGGTATTAATGCTGCCCATTATGGACACAAGCAATTTTCACCCCTGTATTAATGATATGTTTTAAATGTGATAACACCAATGTGTTTCGTATCCCCTAAACCTCCAGGGATGTATACAGTTTAGTACTGGCAACTTCTAATTGTGGGAAATACGAAAACGTCTTTTCAAACTACATTTCCCAGGAGAGACGTGCCATAGAACATGTTGCGAAACACACAATAGCCAGCCTTGTCACACTGCCACTCCAACATCCAATCACAGAGCTTGAGGGCTAATCACAGGGTTTGTAAAGCAAGGCGGATGTTGAGAGAGAGAGAGAGAGAGAGAGAGAGAGAGAGAGAGAGAGAGAGAGAGAGAGAGAGAGAGAGAGAGAGAGAGAGAGAGAGAGAGAGAGAGAGAGAGAGAGAGAGAGAGACGGATGACTTGGTGTCACTGAGGGGCTGACCTGAGCAGGTGAGAGTCAGGGTGAAGCGAGAGGAACCTGTTGATGCACAGTCCCTCAGAGATCCAGACTGAAGACAGGGAGGGCTGATCCTCCACACATCTCTCTCTGAGGACTCCCTTCTCCATCCCACAGAAACAGCAGAGCCACAGGTGAGCTCTCTGCAGGCGACTGCTGCTCCCTCCAGGGTCCAGAGAGAGAGAGAGTCCACTGGTCTCCATTCTCCCTCACGTCTCACCTCCAGAACTCCTGCACAGCGACTCTTTCCTCCCTCCAGCCTGACCGGCTCTGCAGAGAAACAAGAGAGAGAGATCAGAGGGAGAATAAAGAGAGTTTGATGAGAACAGAATGGACCAATCAAAGCTCCTCTCTACCTGAGCAGGTGAGGCTAACAGCTGTGCCAGGTGAGCAGGTGTTTCTCTCTGAGGCTGAGCTACAGTTCAGGAGAGTAGACTCATGGCCTCCACACTGGAACTCTTTGGTCCCCATTGGAGCCTCCCCTTCTCCATAGAGCGCCCCCTGGAGGACTGAAGGAGCCCCACAGCCCAGCTGCCTGCAGACCACCTGAGCATCCTGCTGGTCAAAGTCAGCCTCACACACTGAGGACCAGGACGGGTCAGATGGGTCAGAGTTCACCTCCAGTCTGCCTGAGCACAGACTGGTCCCCCCCAGCAGCCGGACAGAGTCTGCAGAGGACAGAACACAGAGAGAAAGAGAGATGAAACAATATTTCAGATTCAAACTGGACTCAGTTCCAACATGAGTTCATGATGAACAACAGAACACTTCTTGATATCAGCACAGACTGCAGTTACCCTCACATCTACATCTACCACCCTCTAATGCTGCGTTCACACCGGACCTGCCGACATGTCTTCATGCTTTGACAAGTGTGCAGACACTGAGGAGACACTTTAAAATGCGTTCTGCATGGAGATCAGGCTAAGCTAACATGTAGCTGCTCCGTCCACATCACAACAACGTCACACCGAGCGACTGTGGTCTCCATGCCACAGACCGTCTGTGGTCTCCATGCCACAGACGGTCTGTGGTCTCCATGCCACGGACCGTCTGTGGTCTCCATGCCACAGACCGTCTGTGGTCTCCATGCCACTTATGTGTGTACTACATCTGAAGATGTATAGTTGTATGCATGCGTTCACATAATTGTACAGCATATTGCTATACTATTTCAGACTCAGTATTTACATTCTTACATTCAAAGAAAATCAGTGATATCTTTGAAAACTACAGTCCTCTTATATCAGCTGTGCACCGTTATGGTGTAAATATAACCTATCTGTGAACGAGATCAAATGTAAAAGTCAGCCGGATTAGTGTTGATACTGCAAGGAGACGTATTGTGTGAAGAGAAATTGAAGATGTTGTTTAATTGTTGATATATTTATGATCCACGTCAAGTATTCAGTTTCGGCGCCATTTCTTCAGTTTGTCCAAAGGTCTTCTCATCAGGGCTCTATGAATAAAGAACTACGGCAGATCTGTAGCATGTAATGCAGCCGAACCGTGTATTACAATGCCGTTCTGAGATGACTTTCAAAGAGACAAGCAAGAGCACTCGGAATTAAGTACTATTTTATTCTTTTAAAATGTTTTCCGGATCATATAAACCCCAAATCCCAGCATGCATTGCGGCTAACACATCCAATCAGAGAGCTTAAAACCATAGCTGAGGATCTTGGGTAATCCCTCGAAATGCCTACGTCTGTTTATTTTTAAATTCAGTTCCTGACGGACGCCGGAAAAGCCCGAGATTATGGAATTAAACCAATAAATAAAAGCAAGGATGATTGTGTGTTATTGGTGAGTAAATATCAGTGTGTTATTTTGAAAAGAATAACAAATTAGAAGGAAAGAAAGATTTAAAAATACAGATTTCAGTATCCTGAGGCTCTGAGCCATTTATTTTCCTCACAGCAACAAAAGTCAGAAATTATACGATTTAAAATAAAAGCAATAACTGTGGCTTGATATTGAGTCAGAACATGTTTTTATGAACCACACAGCTTCCGGTCTTCCACGACCCGACCGGAGAAAAAGACGTGCTGCAGCCTGCAGGCACGAAACACGTTACCAGTAGAAATACATTGCTTTGAACATCGTGCTGTGTAACACGAAGAAAAGGGGAAGATCGTGATGGTGAACACGAATCAATAGATTACAAGTCGTGATGGTGAACACGAATCAATAGATTACAAGTCGTGTTGGTGAACACGAATCAATAGATTACAAGTCGTGATGGTGAACACGAATCAATAGATTACAAGTCGTGATGGTGAACACGAATCAATAGATTACAAGTCGTGATGGTGAACACGAATCAATAGATTACAAGTCGTGTTGGTGAACACGAATCAATAGATTACAAGTCGTGATGGTGAACACGAATCAATAGATTACAAGTCGTGATGGTGAACACGAATCAATAGATTACAAGTCGTGATGGTGAACACGAATCAATAGATTACAAGTCGTGATGGTGAACACGAATCAATAGATTACAAGTCGTGATGGTGAACACGAATCAATAGATTACAAGTCGTGATGGTGAACACGAATCAATAGATTACAAGTCGTGATGGTGAACACGAATCAATAGATTACAAGTCGTGATGGTGAACACGAATCAATAGATTACAAGTCGTGATGGTGAACACGAATCAATAGATTACAAGTCGTGATGGTGAACACGAATCAATAGATTACAAGTCGTGATGGTGAACACGAATCAATAGATTACAAGTCGTGATGGTGAACACGAATCAATAGATTACAAGTCGTGATGGTGAACACGAATCAATAGATTACAAGTCGTGATGGTGAACACGAATCAATAGATTACAAGTCGTGTTGGTGAACACGTATCAATAGATTACAAGTCGTGATGGTGAACACGAATCAATAGATTACAAGTCGTGATGGTGAACACGAATCAATAGATTACAAGTCGTGATGGTGAACACGTATCAATAGATTACAAGTCGTGATGGTGAACACGTATCAATAGATTACAAGTCGTGTTGGTGAACACGTATCAATAGATTACAAGTCGTGATGGTGAACACGAATCAATAGATTACAAGTCGTGATGGTGAACACGAATCAATAGATTACAAGTCGTGATGGTGAACACGAATCAATAGATTACAAGTCGTGATGGTGAACACGTATCAATAGATTACAAGTCGTGTTGGTGAACACGAATCAATAGATTACAAGTCGTGTTGGTGAACACGTATCAATAGATTACAAGTCGTGATGGTGAACACGAATCAATAGATTACAAGTCGTGATGGTGAACACGAATCAATAGATTACAAGTCGTGATGGTGAACACGAATCAATAGATTACAAGTCGTGATGGTGAACACGAATCAATAGATTACAAGTCGTGATGGTGAACACGAATCAATAGATTACAAGTCGTGATGGTGAACACGTATCAATAGATTACAAGTCGTGATGGTGAACACGAATCAATAGATTACAAGTCGTGATGGTGAACACGAATCAATAGATTACAAGTCGTGTTGGTGAACACGAATCAATAGATTACAAGTCGTGTTGGTAACCACGAATCAATAGATTACAAGTCGTGTTGGTGAACACGAATCAATAGATTACAAGTCGTGTTGGTGAACACCAAATGCCGTGAGACTGGGTTGGATATATAGTATGATAGAAGCTAGCAGATGAGCTGCTTTACCATCTAGCTTGATAGCTCTTTTTACACCAACTGCACTGTGTGGGTGTGTGTGTGTTTTTGAATGTTCCAAGTGCTCGGACTGTCTGAGGGAAGAAAGCTTTCAGACGAGCAGCTCCACTGAATTGGAGCAGTCTGCAGAGCTGTTTGAAACTGAGCCCTCTGGTTCCCCTGCATCACTCTGGAACTCGCTGGGTGCCGTGCTGTCTGATACTCATGGTACCTGTCACTGAGTAGAAGCTGAGCTTCTCAATCAGAGTCTCTGATGAGAAATGCTATCAGACCTGGGGTCCCTTCTTGGCTTGCTTTAATACGACCAAAGTGACTTGATGTGGTTGCTTGGCCCTTGACATGAAAACAGGGTGACTCCATTTTAATATACAATAACATTGTAATTGAATGCTCTACTCTGGACAATGTGCTGTATGATTAGTTTGATCATCCACTGGAACGGGGAGGGATGGGCCATCTCCGGCATAATGATTTCTTCACAATGCTTTGCTGATGGTGTTTTCGTTTCTATGTCTTCACTGTTTCTATGTAATGCTACATGTTTGCACAACTCACTGCATTGTGACACTGTTTTGGCCAATTTGTGGGATTTCTGTGTTGAACAAGAACATTAATACAAATATTTTGAAGAAAAGTGTGTGTCGTTGTTGACACATTGCGGACAGAGGGGACTACGTTTGAATACAGATTCAAGAAACATCAGTTGTTGAGCATGTCATAAGCATGTTTTGTCTTGACTATATTACAACTATATTGTACTAAAATAATATAGCATTTATATTATTGAAATGATTATGATTATTAGTAGTTTATTTGCATTAATTATATTTGAATCTTTTTGAGGCTAGTACTTGGCAGGAAATGCAGACGTACCTGTAAACGCATACTGAACGACGCACATTTACCATGAACTCACTGAGTAAAAAAGTAACTGTTGATAATAATAATAATAAACAGGAATTATATTTGCAAAGTAGCCTACTTTGCTTCCAAACACATTTGTTTCACTCCTGTCGGTTGGGGCCTCATCTCACAATGTCGCTTGGGGCCCCAAGTTGGCCAGGGGCGGCCCTGTCCATACGGCGGTATACACGATTTGCTTGTCAGAGTAGACACATCAAAACTAACAAAACAAACAAGCACGAAACTGGAGAGCTGAGAGCCGCTGCACACGCGCCGCCATGAAGACGGAGTCCTTTCAGACTGGTGGCCCCGGGGACTCCTGGAGCAGCAGACATGTTTCATACACACATCAGGAGGGGCGTTTGGGGACAAACGGTGTTCCCATATTCACTGGGAGCGACTGGACCCTTTTTAGAAGATGTGGGAGATGATGTCATTGGTGGTGTCACTGAGGGGGCTTACCTGAGCAGGTGAGAGTCAGGGTGTAGCGAGAGGAACCTGATGTTGATGCACAGTCCCTCAGAGATCCAGACTGAAGACAGGGAGGGCTGATCCCCCACACATCTCTCTTTGAGGACTCCCTTCTCCATCCCACAGAAACAGCAGAGCCACAGGCGAGCTCTCTGCAGGCGACTGCTGCTCCCTTCAGGGTCCAGAGAGAGAGAGAGTCCCACTGGTCTCCATTCTCCCTCAAGTCTCACCTCCAGAGCTCCTGCACAGCGACTCTCTCCTCCCTCCAGCCTGACCGGCTCTGCAGAGAAACAAGAGAGAGAGATCAGAGGGAGAATAAAGAGAGTTTGATGAGAACAGAATGGACCAATCACAGCTCCTCTCTACCTGAGCAGGTGAGGCTAACAGCTGTGCCAGGTGAGCAGGTGTTTCTCTCTGAGGCTGAGCTACAGTTCAGGAGAGCAGACTCATGGCCTCCACACTGGAACTCTTTGGTCCCCATTGGAGCCTCCCCTTCTCCATAGAGCGCCCCCTGGAGGACTGAAGGAGCCCCACAGCCCAGCTGCCTGCAGACCACCTGAGCATCCTGCTGGTCAAAGTCAGCCTCACACACTGAGGACCAGGACGGGTCAGACGGGTCAGAGTTCACCTCCAGTCTGCCTGAGCACAGACTGGTCCCCCCCAGCAGCCGGACAGAGTCTGCAGAGGACAGAACACAGAGAGAAAGAGAGATGAAACAATATTTCAGATTCAAACTGGACTCAGTTCCAACATGAGTTCATGATGAACAACAGAACACTTCTTGATATCAGCACAGACTGCAGTTACCCTCACATCTACATCTACCACCCTCTAATGCTGCGTTCACACCGGACCTGCCGACATGTCTTCATGCTTTGACAAGTGTGCAGACACTGAGGAGACACTTTAAAATGTGTTTTGCATGGAGATCAGGCTAAGCTAACATGTAGCTGCTCCGTCCACATCACAACAACGTCACACCGAGCGACTGTGGTCTCCATGCCACGGACCGTCTGTGGTCTCCATGCCACGGACCGTCCGTGGTCTCCATGACACGGACCGTCCGTGGTCTCCATGACACGGACCGTCCGTGGTCTCCATGACACGGACCGTCCGTGGTCTCCATGCCACGGACCGTCCGTGGTCTCCATGCCACGGACCGTCCGTGGTCTCCATGCCACGGACCGTCCGTGGTCTCCATGCCCACATACCGTCCGTGGTCTCCATGCCACAGACCGTCTGTGATCTCCATGCCACAGACCGTCTGTGGTCTCCATGTGTTACGGTGTAGAGCGAAGGAAGCAGGTAGGACCCAAATGCAGATTAAAGTGAAAAGAATTCCTTTATTTCAAGGCTATATATATATATATATATATATAAACATACATACATACAGACAGAACAGAACACTGACCGAGGACAAGCCGAGGGTAAGGCAGAGTCCAAAAAGGGGGATTCGGGCGGACGGCCTGGGGGCAAGGCAGAGGACCAAGAACGGGTCTCGGGCGGACGGCCCGGGGGCAAGGCAGAGTACCAGGAAGGGGTCTCGGGCAGACGGCCTGGGGGTAAGGCAGAGTCCAAAAAGGGGGATTCATGCGGACGGCCCGGGGGCAAGGCAGAGGACCAGGAACGGGTCTCGGGCGGACGGCCCGGGGGTAAGGTAGAAGCCGAGAAGGTGGACTCGGGCGGACGGCCCGGGGGCAAGACAGAGTCCAAGGTGGGGGTTATGGAGGGGCGAAGACCACCGCGGCCGGGAAAGTCAGGGGGCCGGGATCGAGGGTGAAGGCCGTGGCTCTCAGAGGGCCGGGCTCGAGGGCGAAGACCGGACAGCTCCGGAGGCCGGGCAGGAACCGGTGTCGACCGGACCGGACCTGGAGGCCGGGCAGGAAAGCGCTGATGGGACAGCTCCGGAGACCGGGCAGGATCCGGTGTCAGCCGGACAGAAACCGGAGCCGGTCGGACAGGCTTCGGCAGGATCCCCCACGGAAGTGGACCAGGAGTTGGCAGGAACCCCGGCGAGACAGGTGATGGACATGGAACTGACAGGGCCCCCGGTAGAACCTCCAACGGCACGGGATATAGGGTTGGCAGGACCCCCGGCAGGGGAGTAGACGGCGGGACCTCCAACGACACAGGACACAGGGTTGGCAGGACCCACGGCAGGTGAGTAGACGGCTGGACCTCCAACGAGACAGGAGAAAGGGTTGGCAGGACCCCTGGCAGGGGAGCAGACGGCGGTACCTCCAACGAGAAAGGAGAAGGAGCTGGCAGGCCCCCCGGCAGGAGAGTAGACGGCGGGACCTCCAACGGGACAGGACATGGAGCTGGCAGGATCCCCGGCAGGAGAGTAGACGGCGGGACCTCCAACGGGACAGGACATAGGGTTGGCAGGACCCCCGGCAGGAGAGTAGTCGGTGGGGCCTCCAACGGGACAGACATACGACTGGCAGGACCTCCGGCAGAGGAGTAGTCGACGGAGCCCCCAACGGGACGGGACCCGGAGTAGGGACCCGAGAGGAGACTCAAGAGGAGACTCGAAAGAGGAACCAAGGGGGAACTCGAGAGGGGACTCGAGAAGGGACTCGAGAGGAGACTCGAGAGGAGAGGAGAGAGGAGAGACTAGAGGAGAGACTAGAGGAGGGACTAGAGGAGGGACTAGAGGAGGGACTAGAGGAGGGAACTCGAGAGGGGACTCGCGAGGGGAACTAGAGGAGGGACGAGAAGAGGGACGAGAGGAGGGACTAAAGGAGGGAACTCGAGAGGGAACTCGAGAGGGGACTGGAGAGGGGACTCGAGAGGGGACTCGAGAGGGGACTGGAGAGGGGACTAGAGAGGGGACTCGAGAGGGGACTCGAGAGGGGACCTCGAGAGGGGACTCGTGAGGGGACTCGTGAGGGGACCTAGAGCAGGGACTAGAGCAGGGACTAGAGCAAGGACTAGAGCAAGGACTAAAGGAGGGACTAAAGGAGGGACTAAAGGAGGGACTAGAGGAGGGAACTGGAGAGGGAACTCCAGAGGGGACTCCAGAGGGGACTCCAGAGGAAACTTGAGATGGGACTGTGGCAGCTGGAGCCGGAAACCTGGCTGTAAGGTCCGGAGCGGAAGCCTGGACCCTGGCTGTGTAAGCCAGGTAATCCAGTATGGACGCAAAGCTGCGTGGGCCGGTACTGGAGCAGGTAGGCATGGCTGCTAGCTTGGCGCCTCCTTCTCTTAGCAGCCGCCTGTGGCATCAAAAAAGCTGAATCCGCTGGGTCCATCCTTTGGTTGTTTCGTAATGTTACGGTGTAGAGCGAAGGAAGCAGGTAGGACCCAAATGCAGATTAAAGTGAAAAGAATTCCTTTATTCCAAGGCTATACATATATATATATATATATATATGTATATATATATATATATATATATGTATATATATATATATATGTATATATATAAACATACATACATACAGGCAGAACAGAACACTCACCGAGGACTTAATTAGAAAATTCACAATTCAACATTTTCAATTTTTTTAAAACAATCAAACATAATAATCATGCATAACATGATCATTTATATGACACATACTCATACACACGTTTCACACTAGACCTGTTAGCCAACACTGTCATACCATCAACACAGAATCTCATCAAACAATCAAATTACATAATTCATTCTTCATTCATTTCCAATGTATGCGCACACCATTACTTTCCCAAATCTTCTTATCCAACACATCCTCACTCCCAGGTCGGCCTATGTTGACGTTATGTCAAGTCCCCTGCCGGCTTTTTCCAACGCAAGGGGGGGGGGCCTTAGCGTCCATTTTCAACGCCAGGGGGGGGGGCCTTAGCGTCCATTTTCAACGCCAGGGGGGGGGCCTTAGCGTCCATTTTCAACGCAAGGGGGGGGCCCTTAGCGTCCATATTCAGCTTTCCGGGATGTCCATGTGCTTCTATGGACGCTCATGTAAGCACGGCATTCGTTTGTGTCAACTGCCCTTAAAGGCAATGAAGACACTACACTACCCAGAATCCCCAGCTATCGTTTGGACTACACCATGTGCTCTGTTTGGCAAACCCCGTGATCGTCCTCAAGCTCTGTGATTGGAGAGTGTGCTCCGAGGGTTACCGAGCCTCGAACAGCACTTGAAATGGGATGGAACCACGGCAGACTGTTCAAAACTGGATTTGAACGGGTCCACCGCGTCCCCCCCTCCCCCACCCTGTCCCCAGAACTACACATGCTGGCTATTCTGTTTCGCAACATGTTCTCTATGGCACGTCTCTACTGGGAGTTGTAGTTTTAGACGTGTTCGTATTTCCCATAATAAGAAGTTGCCAGTATTAAACTGTGTACATCCCTGGAGGTTTAGGGGACAGGAAACACTCACATTTAAAACATATAATTAATAAATGGGTGAAAATTGCTTGTGCCCATAATGGGCAGTATTAATATATATACCCACACGCCAGCTAAGGTCAGAAGAGCTTTATTTAACAGCTGGACTTATGTTTGTGACCCCTCCTGTTGTTAATTGATAACATTACATTACATTACATTACATTAATTGATAAGCCTGAAACATGCACTTGTCAAGGTTCAGAGGCACATTTTGCAAATATGGCAGTAGCCATCGATCAGCTTAAGATAAGATATACTTTATTGATCCCAAGTTGGAACATTTGCGTTACATCATAGTAAACATACAACATAGTTAACATTGCTGGAGGTATGCACACATATTGATAGATGTCTTGTAATGCACTATTGAGGAACCTGCAACCCAAGTTTTTCATTCAGTGCAGAACTACACCACAGTTGTGTAGGCCTATATGATATGTCAATAAACCTTAGAACATCTTGAAATCTTGAACGGGATGTGCAAAATAGTCATTATATACAGTCTTTAATTAACTATTAGGAGAGAATAACGAGTAATGAATATACTTTATAGGGATTCTATTAATATCTAATAATAAAAATAATGAAATTCAATAACATGCTTTAACCACCAGGTGTCTCTTTATATCAGCTGTGCACCTTTATGGTGTAAATGCAGCCTATCTACCAATTGGATCAAATATAAAAGTGAGCCGAATTAGTGTTGATACTGCAAGGAGACGTATTGTGTGAAAAGAAATGTAAGATGTTGTTTAATGGCTGATATATTTATGATCCACGTCACGTTTTCAGTTCCTCATGTTTGTCTTCTCATCAGGGCTCTATAAATACAGAACTGCGGCAGATATGTAATATTTAATGCAGCCGAACCGTGTATTACAATGCCGTTATGTGATGACTTTCAAAGAGAAAAGCAAGAGCACTCGGAATAAGGTATTATTTTATTTTTTAAAAATATTTTCGGTCTGTTTCCGGTATTTGTTAATGACGATGTGCTGTGAGATGTGAGACTGGAATTGCACAGGGGAAAATAACGTATCTTTAGAAGCGGATTTTGTTAAACTAATATGTTTAGGCTGTGGACCAACACTAGACATTGACGGGGAAGGGGGTGGCAATAAAGATAACACAATTAAACAGTTGCACAACATAACATAAATAATATCGATAGCAGCGTCCCTAGCAACCACCTTGGTAACAATGAAAACGTTGGACGCAATTTCCTGAAGTAATCTTCGTAATAACTAGCAAACTAAAGATCATGTACATCCACTGCACACATAATCTGCAATAACAACTCATATTTCTCGCATCAAATGACATCAAAACGCATTTTAATGGAACACTAACTTTAAAATAGGCATTTTACACCCAGAATAAAACGAAGTTCGGCCATGTTTTCTTTTTCTGCAGGGAGAAATCACGTGACGTCAAACAGAGCACATGGTGTAGGCCAAACGATAGCTGGGGATTCTGGGTAGTGTAGTGTCTTCATTGCCTTTAAGGGCAGTTGACACAAACGAATGCCGTGCTTACATGAGCGTCCATAGAAGCACATGGACATCCCGGAAAGCTGAACATGGACGCTAAGGGCCCCCCCCCTTGCGTTGAAAATGGACGCTAAGGCCCCCCCCCTTGCGTTGAAAATGGACGCTAAGGCCCCCCCCCTGGCGTTGAAAATGGACGCTAAGGCCCCCCCCCTGGCGTTGGAAAAAGCCGGCAGGGGACTTGACATAACGTCAACATAGGCCGACCTGGGAGTGAGGATGTGTTGTCTTATCCACCACCCTTATCACACACCTTCCCCCCACAAATATGTATCCACATAATCCCATCCCCACCGCCCTTTCTCGAAGTATGTAATTAAACGTTATGTGTCAGCACTTCTCTGTCTAGTTACATCCTGACCAGCGCTCTCATCAGAAACAATAATTTAGCAGAGTTTGCAGGTATTTCAATGGAAAAAAGTTACTCTTTATACAACTAATTTCCCGAACAGTGTCCTTCACTCATTTATATACAAGAGAGAGTGTTTCATTCACAAGATGGAGGAACACTGGTTCAAAGCAGTGTGCTATGCATTGTTCAAGATAGCTGAGCAATTATCATGCCTATCTCCCTAGAGGCCAAACATCAGGTTACACATCGTCGCATGGTTATCATATGCCTGTAACAGCGTGTCATGTTTACCCTCTAGGAGGGCAAACATTCTGTCATATACCTTGTCAGATACTTGGACCTTTGGTATCACGCGCACTTCTGTATCCTTGAGTGAACACATTCAGTATTTTCCCCTCAGTCCACGCCCCCCCTCTGTTGTACCCGCTCTCCTTTTCTCCACCTCCCTCTCCGATTTCCGTCGAGCAATCAGCCCGGCGTTCTCTGCTGAGGTCGTCTCCTCCTCCTCCTCGTACCCGTTTGTTCTCGTGCCTCGGCCCCTCTGCTCATCATTAGGGCTCCCGAAGACCATGGCGCCCCCAGGGTCCTCCCCCAGCTCTCCCTCCTTCCACCCCCTCAGAACTCCACAACTTCTTTCCCCCGCCGCCGCTCCCGTCGCCGCCTCCGCCGCCGCCTCCGCCGCTTCCATCGGCGCCTCCGCCGCCCTGCCTGGCACTTTTCTTGCTCTTCTCCACGTTTGGTGCCTTCTCTACCATCACCGAAGCCCCCGAGATGTCCTCCACCACTGGACCTTCATCTTCGCTGCTGATCTGCTCATGGGGTCTTTTCTTTGCCCCCTCGTCGCCTTCCCCCACCTCTTCTTCCTCCTCCTCTTCTTCCTCCCCCACCTCTTCTTCCTCCTCGTCTTCTTCCTCCTCCTCGTCTTCCTCCTCGTCTTCTTCCTCCTCGTCTTCCTCCTCGTCTTCCTCCTCCTCGTCTTCTTCCTCCTCGTCTTCCTCCTCATCTTCTTCCTCCTCCTCGTCTTCTTCCTCATCTTCTTCCTCCTCGTCTTCTTCCTCATCTTCTTCCTCCTCATCTTCTTCCTCCTCGTCTTCCTCCTCCTCATCTTCCTCCTCATCTTCCTCCTCGTCGTCTTCCCTCTCTCAGCTCCATACCTGCACTCCCTGGCATAGTGCCCCTGCTCATAACACCTGTGGCACTTAAAGTCTGGGCATTCTCTGAAGATGTGACCCGGCTTTATACATAACCTGCACACTGGAACCTGGCCATTGTGCAGGACCCGAAAGTACTCCGCCCCCTTCACAGTGTCGAACTTCGTGGAATACGGCAAGGAGCGGACCTCATTGTTGAACCTCACTCTCAGGAACCTCGTGCCGTCTGCAATGTCCGAGTCTGGCCACACTCTTTTTAATGTCCGAGATGGGCTTAACTCCCCACTCCTCGAGCCTATTTAGTATTGTTTCATCCTGCAGATAAACGGGCAGATGCAGGAACGAGACGGTCACATCGGTGCTCATAATGTTTTTTGCATGTACTGCGGCCCCGTTTACTCTCAACCCCTCCATTAGTTTCATTTTCCCCAGGACGGTCCTCATCGTCACTTCATACTGTTCTCCCGTCACTCTGCATCCATCCACTGTCCCACACTGTTTCTGTATTCCTTTAAGCAGGTCCATCATAGACAGTGCACCTTCCACAGTTAATTCCACACTGTACCTCGTCCTCTCCTTCTTCCCCTCTTTTTCTTCCTCTCCTGCTTTCTTGCTTTGATCTTGCTCTTCTTCTTTGTCTTTGTCCTTCTTTCATCCGCCTTGTCACTTGCCCTTCCGCCTTCCATGTTCGGCACCTCCGCAGTCCTTTCCACTCCAGCCGCTGTTGCCATCAAAACACTCGCCGCACCAGATCCCAGCACCGGTGGGGGGGTGCCCGACCGGCACGGCCGTTAGGGGAGGCCGTGCTTCGGGCTGTACCCAGTTTTTTTTGCCTTCGGTTGAAGCCCCTCCGCTGACTGAAGCCAATCGTTCTCACTCACTCACTCTTCCTGTTAAAGTTGCACCGAACCGTATGGAGATAAGTGTGCGTGTGCAGCCTGCCGCGAGGACAAGCCAAATCACAAGACGAACCAACACTCAACACTGGGAGACAGGGGAATTTAAACACAGGGTAACTAGACACAGGTGGGAACAATCAGGAAAATAGACGCACCAGGGAAACTAACGACAGGAGGAAAAACACAGGGAAAAGGACCAGACAATATACCAAGAGGAAAACATGACGGGGAGAACAGCAAAGCACCCAAACCAAGACATAGAAAACGTGACAAAACAATAATCGTAACACCATGACACTTATGTGTGTACTACATCTGAAGATGTATAGTTGTATGCATGCGTTCACATAATTGTACAGCATATTGCTATACTATTTCAGACTCAGTATTTACATTCTTACATTCAAAGAAAATCAGTAATATCTTTGAAAACTACAGTCCTCTTATATCAGCTGTGCACCGTTATGGTGTAAATATAACCTATCTGTGAACGAGATCAAATGTAAAAGTCAGCCGGATTAGTGTTGATGCTGCAAGGAGACGTATTGTGTGAAGAGAAATTGAAGATGTTGTTTAATTGTTGATATATTTATGATCCACGTCAAGTATTCAGTTTCGGCGCCATTTCTTCAGTTTGTCCAAAGGTCTTCTCATCAGGGCTCTATGAATAAAGAACTACGGCAGATCTGTAGTATGTAATGCAGCCGAACCGTGTATTACAATGCCGTTTTTCAGTTGAATTATACTTAAAGTTCAGGGAATCAACTGTTAAAAACATACTTTTCAAATGATTTTCTTCAATAAATTGATGTTTTTCAAAGTAAATGGTTAATCGTTTTTAATAATCGTGATATCAATTAATGACTCTCTCTCTCTCTCTCTCTCTCTCTCTCTCTCTCTCTCTCTCTCTCTCTCTCTCTCTCTCTCTCTCTCTCTCTCTCTCTCTCTCTCTCCTCTCTCTCTCTCTCTCTCTCTCTCTCTCTCTCCTTCCCGACTGAGATTTTTACTAGTGGCGAGCCTGTCTCTGAGGGCCTAAGATATTCTACACAATAATATTTAAAAACATTAAAACAAATTATATTTTCCTTTATATCTTTTTTTTAAATATGTTTTTAGTACTAAAATACTGCAAGGAGACGTATTGTGTGAAGAGAAATTGAAGATGTTGTTTAATTGTTGATATATTTATGATCCACGTCAAGTATTCAGTTTCGGCGCCATTTCTTCAGTTTTTCCAAAGGTCTTCTCATCAGGGCTCTATGAATAAAGAACTACGGCAGATCTGTAGTATGTAATGCAGCCGAACCGTGTATTACAATGCCGTTCTGAGATGACTTTCAAAGAGACAAGCAAGAGCACTCGGAATTAAGTACTATTTTATTCTTTTAAAATGTTTTCCGGATCATATAAACCCCAAATCCCAGCATGCATTGCGGCTAACACATCCAATCAGAGAGCTTAAAACCATAGCTGAGGATCTTGGGTAATCGCTCGAAATGCCTACGTCTGTTTATTTTTAAATTCAGTTCCTGACGGACGCCGGAAAAGCCCGAGATTATAGAATTAAACCAATAAATAAAAGCAAGGATAAGTGTGTGTTATTGGTGAGTAAATATCAGTGTGTTATTTTGAAAAGAATAACAAATTAGAAGGAAAGAAAGATTTAAAAATACAGATTTCAGTATCCTGAGGCTCTGAGCCATTTATTTTCCTCACAGCAACAAAAGTCAGAAATTATACGATTTAAAATAAAAGCAATAACTGTGGCTTGATATTGAGTCAGAACATGTTTTTATGAACCACACAGCTTCCGGTCTTCCACGACCCGACCGGAGAAAAAGACGTGCTGCAGCCTGCAGGCACGAAACACGTTACCGGTAGAAATACATTGCTTTGAAAATCGTGCTGTGTAACACGAAGAAAAGGGGAAGATCGTGTTGGTGAACACGAATCAATAGATTACAAGTCGTGATGGTGAACACGAATCAATAGATTACAAGTCGTGTTGGTGAACACGTATCAATAGATTACAAGTCGTGATGGTGAACACGAATCAATAGATTACAAGTCGTGATGGTGAACACGAATCAATAGATTACAAGTCGTGATGGTGAACACGAATCAATAGATTACAAGTCGTGATGGTGAACACGAATCAATAGATTACAAGTCGTGATGGTGAACACGAATCAATAGATTACAAGTCGTGATGGTGAACACGAATCAATAGATTACAAGTCGTGATGGTGAACACGAATCAATAGATTACAAGTCGTGATGGTGAACACGAATCAATAGATTACAAGTCGTGATGGTGAACACGAATCAATAGATTACAAGTCGTGATGGTGAACACGAATCAATAGATTACAAGTCGTGATGGTGAACACGAATCAATAGATTACAAGTCGTGTTGGTGAACACGAATCAATAGATTACAAGTCGTGATGGTGAACACGAATCAATAGATTACAAGTCGTGATGGTGAACACGAATCAATAGATTACAAGTCGTGTTGGTGAACACGAATCAATAGATTACAAGTCGTGATGGTGAACACGAATCAATAGATTACAAGTCGTGATGGTGAACACGAATCAATAGATTACAAGTCGTGATGGTGAACACGAATCAATAGATTACAAGTCGTGATGGTGAACACGTATCAATAGATTACAAGTCGTGATGGTGAACACGAATCAATAGATTACAAGTCGTGATGGTGAACACGAATCAATAGATTACAAGTCGTGATGGTGAACACGAATCAATAGATTACAAGTCGTGATGGTGAACACGAATCAATAGATTACAAGTCGTGATGGTGAACACGAATCAATAGATTACAAGTCGTGATGGTGAACATGAATCAATAGATTACAAGTCGTGATGGTGAACACGTATCAATAGATTACAAGTCGTGATGGTGAACACGAATCAATAGATTACAAGTCGTGATGGTGAACACGAATCAATAGATTACAAGTCGTGATGGTGAACACGAATCAATAGATTACAAGTCGTGATGGTGAACACGAATCAATAGATTACAAGTCGTGATGGTGAACACGAATCAATAGATTACAAGTCGTGATGGTGAACACGAATCAATAGATTACAAGTCGTGATGGTGAACATGAATCAATAGATTACAAGTCGTGATGGTGAACACGAATCAATAGATTACAAGTCGTGATGGTGAACACGAATCAATAGATTACAAGTCGTGATGGTGAACACCAAATGCCGTGAGACTGGGTTGGATATATAGTATGATAGAAGCTAGCAGATGAGCTGCTTTGCCATCTAGCTTGATAGCTCTTTTTACACCAACTGCACTGTGTGGGTTTTCTTGTATTCATTATATATATGTATTATTATTACAGCTATCTATTTTGTTCCATCTGTAGCTTACAAATGGTAATGGACACAGAATAAGTCTGCTAAATCATTAACGAGCTAGGTTATCACTTACAAAATATATGTTGCATATTTGGGCACAGGAAATGATGTCAGCTAGTCTGAACTGCTCAGTATTATTGCAGATAGATACCTACTACATTATTCTCTGTGTAATCTCCAGGTGCATTGTTAAAACATCTGGGTAATCCCACTCCCACCACTGCACCACCTGAGTCTACTGCATCACTGCCTGGAGCAGGTGAGTTCAGTCAAGTTGTTTGTGATATTGCCTGTTGAGTTCATTAGGGTTGTGGGTAGTGCATACACAAGTTCACACCTGGAAGCTTCCCAGCACAGTACCACCGTTTTCTAGTTTATTATTGCACATTACAAAAGCACCTATATTACTAATAATGTACATGTTAATGTAACACACACACACACCCACACACACACTACCTGTCCCAAGTGAACCTGCTGCTACACAATCTGCAGGGGAAACATTGGTCCCGAGTACCACAACACAGTCTGCAGCACGTGACGCCACAAAGGCAGCAGCTGTTGGCCCTGCCGACTGGCCCTCCATGTCTGATAAGGTAAGAACAGAGTTTGTGAGCAGAGGACCCTATCGGGCAAAACCACACTTCATGTTTCCAAAAAGACAGGATGGGAGAAGCTGCCACCACCAATACTTTGATAGAAAACTGGTGAATGGGGAAAGAATCAAGAGAAGCTGGCTATTGTACTCTCAGAGAAACGACAGCCTTCACTGATTTTGCTGCAAGCTGTTCTCCCAGAAGGAATACAAATGAATCAGTGCAGGACTAAGTGACTGGAAACATTGCCACCAATTACTGAAAACACACAGGAATGCTCCAGAACAAACTAACCTGGATGACAGCAAATCTACTCAAACTCAACTGTAAGAAGACTGAGCTCATGGTGTGGCCCCCAAAGCACTGCTCCGGAAGGTTGGGGATCTCCTCCTCCACATTGACGGCTGTTCCATCTCCCCGTCTCCCGAAGTCCGTAACCTGGGTGTCATCCTTGACTCCACTCTCTCCTTTCAGTCACACATCAAATCCGTCACTAAGTCTGCCTTCTATCACCTCGGGAACATCTCCCGTCTACGACCATCGCTCTCTGATTCCGTGGCCGAGACCCGCATTCATGCATTCGCCTCCTCCCGGTTGGATTACTGCAACGGAGTCCTGTTCGGGGTTCCCAGTAAAGCCCCGGAGAGGCTCCAGTATGTGCAGAACTCGGCTGCCAGGGTGCTCGCTCACACCAAGCCCTGGCAGCACATCACCCCAGCCCTGATCCACCTCCACTGGCTCCCAGTCAAGCACCGTATCACCAATAAACTCCTTCTTCTGACTTACAAATCCCTCCATGCCCTCGCCCCCCAATACCTGTCTGTCCTTCTCCGCTACCACACTCCATCCCGGAAGCTAAGACCACCTGGGCAGGATCTCCTCTCTACCCCCGCACCAGGTCGCGGACTTTTGGTGACAGAGCCTTCAGTGTGGCACCCCTTCACCCTCTAGAACTCTCCCCCGAAATCCGCAGCGCCCCAACCCTGGACATTTTCAAAAAGGCCCTCAAAACGCACCTTTTCACCAAGGCTTTCCCCACTGTATAGTTAGTTTAATAGGTTTATTTTTCCCCTACTCCCCCCCCCACCCCCTTAACCTGTCTGCCTTTTTCCCCCTACTCCCCCCCTACCCGACTTGTAAAGCGACCTTGGGTTTCCTGAAAGGCGCTATAAA
This sequence comes from Champsocephalus esox, assembly GCA_036324585.1. Classification (NCBI taxonomy): domain Eukaryota; kingdom Metazoa; phylum Chordata; class Actinopteri; order Perciformes; family Channichthyidae; genus Champsocephalus; species Champsocephalus esox. The sequence goes on from JAULUE010000044.1 coordinate 236,537, forward strand.
AATATTATATATTATTATTATTATTATTGAACACATGGAATCATGGAAAGAGGGGCAAACTATTGATAGGACTGAGATGGCGCTTACAGACATAGAAAGGAAGAGATGGCGTGAGGTGGTACCAAGGTTGGTCGCCATCATTCAATCATTAGCTGAGAGATGGGCCTCAGGGGAACATGTGACACACTCAACAAACCCAACAATGGCAACTTCCTTAAAGAAGTGGAGCTGATGGCAATGTTTGGCCCTGTAATGAAAGAACACGTTGCTCAAGTCAAAAGGGGTGCCAGCCATACCACATATCTCGGAACAAAGATTCAAAATGAACTCATTGAATGTATCGGTGAGAGAATCAGTGAATCAATCACATGATTGAAGAAATGAAGAAGGCTACATCTTATTCCATCATTCTGGACTGCACACCTGACATTAGCCACACAGAGCAGTTATCAGTCACCTTAAAGATTGTTTCAATGGAGGAGATGCCACAAGTTAAGGAACACTTCATGGGGTTCCTTGTTGCTGAGGAATCAACTGGCGAGAGTTGTTTTTTTGTTTTACATTGTTTTCAGCATCCACGAAGCGCTGGGACATTTTGAAGAGCCATGTCACCACTACCTTGAACTCATGGTCTGAAACCAGGTGGGAGAGACGGGTCAACAGTGTGGAAGCTGTGCCATATCAGGCTCAACATGTTCGAGATGCACTGTTGGAGGTGAGGGACAAGGCCACTGACATGATGATCAAAATAGAGGCACAGTCTTTGGCTGAGGAAGTGGGGTCCTACCGCTTCTCCATTTGCACTGTGGTGTGGTACGACATCCTCAGTAAAGTCAACAGGTCAGTCAGGTCATGCAGTCTGTGTCAATGCAACTTGACATCGAGAAAGACAAAGGCCACCCTGGAAGACTGCAGAGCCACTGGATCTGCCTCTGCTCAGATCAGTGCTAAAGACATGTGTGAGAACATGGATGTGGATGCTGTCCTCAAGGAGAAGAGGCTGAGGTCAACCAAGAGGCAGTTCTCTATGAAGCACCGGATGAGCCAAGGGCCAATGCCCTGACAAAGATGGAAGTCACATTTTTCAACAGGGTGGTTGATGTTTGCATCACTTCCCTCAATGAGCGTTTTGAACACCTGGAAGAAGTTCAGGCAAAGTTTGGGGTGCTTGTCAACTTCCCCGAACTGCCCAGAAACGAGCTGACAAAGCCGTGTCAAACCCTGAGCAACACCCTGAGCTCTGGCGGACAGTCAGACATAGATGGAAAAGAGTTGGCACTGGAGCTGATGAACTTTCCAACTCTCCCCTCACCCACAATGACCACCCTGGAACTGTTGGTGTTCTTGGAAAGGAAGAACCTGAGGGAGGTTTATCCTAATATGTGGGCGGCCCTCAGGATCGCAGTCACTATGCCAGTGACAGTGGCTTCAGCAGAAAGAAGCTTCTCAAAGCTGAAGTTAATTCAAACCTACCTGAGGTCTACAATGGTCCAAGATCGCCTCAGTGGACTTGCCATCATCAGCATTAACAGTGATGTTTCTCGTCAGCTGTCACATGAGGATGTTATCGATGACTTTGCAGCAAAGAAGTCGAGACGAGTGCAATTCTGAGTGTTTAAGTCAAACAAGTCAGTAAGGTATTTATTTATCATTACAATATGTGTGTTCAAAAACAGAAATGTAATTGTTCCTTTTTTGTATAAATCGTTTTTAAGTATTTGTTAATATGTTTTCATTTATTTTATTTATTCATTATTACAATAGGTGTGTTCTTAAGTGTTCTTTAAAATAGTTCTATAACTCCTTCTGTGGAAGCTACGTGTTTATTAAAAGATGTTTGTTGAATTATAACTCAAGCAAGTGTGGTTTTTGTATTTGTGTGTAGGGTGGGGCGTTGGTGTTTTCAATGTATACTATAGGACAGTAAACCAACAATATCGTTTCAAAACTGGAGAGATACAAATATGAATACATAAATGAATGTTAACTAGGTCAAATAAGATATGAAGGAGTGAAGGACTGAAGGAGGAACCTATTGCGGTGAGCACGTTGCACGTTGTAACTTCCGGTTGTTGTTGTCATCTCCGGGTAACCCGTGTGTCTGTTCTGTTGCTGATAGCTTATTAACTTAAACTTAATCGATCGTTTTAAAACTCTCGATCACGGCAACTGCCTGACGTTGTAATCACACGTTACTACAGCTTAAGCACTCACAACTCTCCTTCTCTTAGCGACTGTAACTCCACAGTTGCCTACACTCTTTTCGGGTTTGCTAACGGTAGCTACTTTAGCTTGATAGCTAGCCATGGCTCTTTCTCCACCCTCTGGTGCTATTTCCTGCTCTTCCTGTCTCATGTTTGGTTACTTCCCGGCCTCCCTTACTGGTAAGGATACATGTGTTAAATGTAATATAGTTGTTAGGTTGGAGGCGGGAATCATAGCCATAGAAGCCCGGCTCCGCATCTTAGAAAGTAACTCAGCTAAAGTAAAGCCCATGTTAGCCAGTGCGGACCGGCCAAAGGTAGCTCCTCTTAGCCGTCCCCCGGCAACTCCCGAGCAGCAGGGAGGCTGGGTGACTGTTCAGAAGGGGACATAACGCGAAACCCGCAGGTCCCCACCAACCCGTTCACGTATCTAACAGATATTCCCCACTCAGCGAGACACCCGCTGAGAAGCCAACTCTGGTTATTGGTAGCTCTATTATGAGACACGTGAATTTAGAGACCGAAGCCTCCACAGTCACATGCATTCCGGGGGCCAGAGCGGGCGACGTTGAGGCGCATCTTAAACTGCTGGCTAAAAATAAACACAAATACGGTAGGATTGTTATTCACGTCGGTGGTAATGATGTTCGTTTACGCCAATCAGAATGCACCAAACTTAATGTGGAGTCGGTGTGTAGTTATGCTAAAACAATGTCGGACACCGTAATCTTCTCTGGTCCCCTCCCCAATCTGATCAATGATGACATGTATAGCCGCATGTCATCATTTCAGCGCTGGTTGTCTTGGTGGTGCCCAGCAAACAATGTGGGCTTCGTAAATAACTGGACAGCCTTCTGGGGAAAACCTGGTCTGATTAAGAGAGACGGCATTCACCCTACTTTGAAAGGTGCAGATCTCATTTCAAACATTTCAGGGCTTTGTGGACGTAATCCATGACAAACTGGAGTTGAGACCAGGAGGCAGAGTCGCAGTCTTACACGCTTCTCTGCGCTCTCTCCTAGGCAGTCACCCATAGGAATCCCGAACCCAATAAAATACCCAATATTAGCGGTGTGTGTGTCTGCCCAAGGGACAATTTAAGGTACAACCTAATAGAGGTGTCATACATAATAACCTAATAAAAGTAAATGTAACAACTACTACAGTGCAACAAAACAGGAAGATTAAATGTGGTCTCTTAAACATGAGATCTCTAGCATCTAAAGCAATATTGGTAAATGATTTAATATCAGATTATAATATTGATATATGCTGTCTCACTGAAACTTGGTTGAGACATGAAGAATATGTCAGCATAAATGAGGCCACTCCACCCAGCCATGTCAACACTCATATTGCTCGAGGCACGGGCCGAGGAGGTGGAGTTGCAGCAATCTTTGACTCAAGTTTACTTATCAATACTAAACCAAAATGTAATTATACCTCTTTTGAAAGCCTCGTTTTTGGTCTTACGCATCCGACCTGGAAAACTTTGCAGCCAATCTAATTTGTTACAGTGTATCGTGCACCAGGTCCTTATTCAGAATTCTTATCAGAATTCTCTGAGTTTTTATCAACTTTGGTTCTTAAAACAGACAAAGTAATTATCGTAGGTGACTTTAATATTCATGTTGACGATGATAAAAATAGCCTTACTGTTGCATTTAACTCTATATTAGATTCTGTTGGTTTCTGTCAGAGTGTAAATAAACCAACCCACTGCTATAATCACACTCTCCACCTTGTTCTGACTTATGGTATTGAAATTGAGCAACTATTAGTCGAACCGCATAATCCTGCTTTATCCGACCATTTCTTAGTAACTTTTGAAGTACTGTTACTAGACTACAAAGCATTAGTCAAAAGCTCTTGCAGCAGAAACCTATCCGTTAGTGCTATAGCCACATTTAAGGAAGAGATTCCACCAATACTTAACTCGATAGCATGTCTGCATGTAAGGGAGGAAACTTATACAAAATGTACACCACCCCAAATTGATCATGTTGTTGATAGTGCTATAGATGCGCTGCGAATACAATTAGACTCTGTTGCTCCTTTGAAAAAGAAGAAAATAAAGCAACATAGATTAGCTCCATGGCATAATGCCGAAACCCGCAAAATAAAGCAAAAGTCTAGACAACTTGAAAGGATATGGCGTTCCACCAAACTTGAAGAATCTCGTTTAATTTGGCATATTACTCTCAATGAATATAAGAAAGCACTGCGTAAAGCGAGAGCAGCATACTACTCTTCATTAATAGATGAGAATAAGAATAATGCAAGATTTCTTTTCAGCACTGTAGCCAGGCTGACAGAGAGCCACAGCTCCATTGAGCCTTCTATTCCCATAGCACTCAGTAGTAATGATTTGATGTGCTTTTTTAACGATAAAATTGTTACTCTTAGAAACAAAATTAATGACCTCTTGCCTTCGACCAGTATAGTGTTATCAACAGCTCCCGGAATCGTAAGTTCTAATATTACACGAGATAGTAAACTAGAATGCTTTTCAGCCATTAACCTTGAACAATTACATTCAATGAGTCTCTCTTCTAAACCATCAACGTGCATGTTAGACCCAATTCCAACTAAGCTGTTGAAGGAAGTTTTTCCATTAATTAGCACTTCTTTATTAAATATTATGAATATGTCTTTATTATCAGGCTATGTTCCACAATCATTCAAAGTAGCAGTGATAAAACCGCTTCTTAAAAAGCACAACCTCGATCCAGAGGTTTTAGCCAACTATAGACCTATTTCTAATCTTCCGTTCCTCTCAAAGATTCTTGAGAAAGCGGTCGCAAAACAGTTGTGTGATTACTTAAAAAACAATGATTTATTTGAAGATGTTCAGTCTGGCTTTAGAACACATCATAGCACAGAGACAGCTCTGGTTAAAGTCACAAATGATATTCTAATAGCCTCAGACAAGGGACTTGTCTCTATTCTTGTTTTGCTCGATCTCAGTGCTGCATTTGATACTATCGACCATGATATCCTATTGCAAAGACTAGAGCACTTGGTTGGCATACAGGGAACTGCTTTAGGCTGGTTCAGGTCCTATCTATCTGAAAGCTCTCAGTTTGTACGTGTCAACGATGAATCTTCCACGCAAACCAAAGTTAGCCATGGAGTGCCACAGGGCTCAGTGCTCGGACCTATTTTGTTCACATTATATATGCTTCCGTTTGGCAATATTATAAGGAATCATTCTGTAAACTTTCATTGTTATGCGGATGATACTCAACTATATTTATCAATTAAGCCTGATGAAATTAATCATCTAAATAAAATTCAAGACTGCCTTAAGGACTTAAAAACGTGGATGACCTTAAACTTTTTGATGTTAAACACGACCAAAACTGAAGTTATTATTGTACTTGGCCCGAAGAATCTACGAAACAAATTATCTAAAGATATACTAACTATGGATGGCATTAATTTGGCCTCCAGTGAGACTGTAAGGAATCTTGGTGTTATAGTTGATCAGGATTTATCCTTTAACGCCCACATAAAATCAATTTCAAGGACCGCCTACTTCCATCTACGTAACATTGCAAAAATCAGGCATATCATGCCTCAAAGCGATGCAGAGAAACTAGTCCATGCATTTGTTACTTCTAGGCTGGATTATTGTAACTCTTTACTATCAGGGAGTACCAAAAAGTCAATCAAGTTGCTTCAGCTGATTCAAAATGCTGCGGCTCGTGTACTAACCAGAGTTAGGAGAAGGGACCACATTACTCCTGTTCTGGCTGCCTTACACTGGCTCCCTATAGAACACAGGATAGAATTTAAAATTCTTCTTCTCGCCTACAAAGCCCTTAATGGGCAGGCGCCATCTTACCTTAAAGAACTCATTATACCCTACTGTCCTACTAGGGCATTGCGTTCCAAGAATGCAGGGTTGTTGGTTGTTCCTAGAGTCTCTAAAAGTACAATGGGAGCCAGAGCCTTTTCTTATCAAGCTCCACATTTGTGGAATCAGCTTCCAGTTTGTGTTCGGGCGGCAGACACCCTATCCGTTTTTAAGAGTGTGCTTAAGACCTTCCTTTTTGATAAAGCTTATAGTTAGGGCTGATTCGATTCAGCCCCTAGTTTTGCTGATATAGGCTTAGTTTGTCGGGGGACATCTCACTTCTTCCTTCTCTCTGTCTATACCTGTGTACTCTCATGTTCCGATTAACCCAGCTTCCCCAAATGTCTTTCTTTTTGGGGTCTATATATGCTGGGATCCGGAGTCATGGATGATCCTGCGGTCTTGTGTCCTGGATCGCGAGCGCTGGATCTTGAGTCGTGGCTGTGGTCCTGGATCATCGGTCCTGGATGGATATCCTCGTGGATTCATCTTCCTATTACACACATGCATTTCCAAACATTTGGACTACCTATGTTGCAAATGTATTATCTTTTCAATTTACACACGGCATCTATTGCACGTCTGTCCGTCCTGGGAGAGGGATCCCTCCTCTGTTGCTCTCCCTGAGGTTTCTCCCATTTTTCCCTTTAAACTGGGTTTTCTTTGGAAGTTTTTCCTTGTACGATGTGAGGGTCTAAGGACAGAGGGTGTCGTATTGTCATACTGATATTCTGTACACACTGTGAAGACCACTGAGACAAATGTAACATTTGTGATATTGGGCTATATAAATAAACATTGATTGATTGATTGATTGATTGATATGAATGAACAACAAAAATAAAATGAGTTACATTTATTGTCTATGGTAGGTTATTGGTTATGTTCACATACTCATTTGATGATTAAAATGTTAACTGATCTTTTTCATATGGGTGTTTTAGAGTTGTACCCCCTAGATCTAGTAGTAATGGTGTGCTCAAAGTGCACCAGATTGAAGCATTTTACTTTAAAATGTTCAAAAATGTCTAGAGGATGCGACGTCCATCCCCCAATTCAAACATGTTCATACAATACTGAACACATTTGAAGCCTCTATGCCTATGTCAATAAGTTTCTGTTTTTGTAGTGTATTCGTCTTTTGTAGAGATTTTTAATTTATTCTTTATATATTCCATGGGGGGGAGCGCCAGCTAAAATCTCGCCTAGGGCTGCAAATTGTCTAGAGCCGGCCCTGCATACAACTCACTTTTAAACCTCTTACCTGTAAACAACGCGGGGATTTTTGTTTAATTGTTTTATTTATTGTACGCATAACTATCTACTTTCCGTTGAAACAGCTAAATTGCTTCGAAAACAAGCAACAAGGAGAAGAGAGACGAGGCAGCTGCTACTGCCGTAGCTAGCATGCCGTTCTTGGTTAAGCTACTGGAGAATCACAGAGACGCCCTTTCCAAGGAATTTAAGTCGGCTGTGACTTCTCCGGAAGCGAAATTAGACTTTGTCCAGGAGACAGTCACAGACCACGGTAACCGCCTGACCTCCCTTGAGGCTAACGCGAATCAGCTCAGCGACAAAATGGAAGAGTTGGAGGCTAAGTGCGCAGCAATGGAGGGAAGCTACAACAAGCTAAAGGCTAAAGCTATAGACCTTGAGTCACGCAGCCGCCACAATAACATAAGGATAACTGGCCTACAGGAGTCGATTGAGGGTGCACGTCCCACAGACTGCTGGTGAAGCTTCCGGGTGACCAAGTCCTCACTACAGCTCCGGAGCTGGACCGAGCACACAGAGCCCTGACTGCCAAGCCAAGTCCCGGGTCAAGACCAAGAGCGGTAGTAGCCCGCATCCATCATTTCAGGACGAAAGAGCTGATCATTCAGGAGGCCCGGAAGCGGCGGGGAAAACTGTTTTTCCAGGGAAAGCCCGTGGCTATCTTTGAAGACTACTGCCCAGAGATCGTGGAGCAACGCGCGGCGTACCGGGAGGTGATGTCCGCACTTTATCAATCTTTCCTGGAAACACTGCCGGGTAACATGTCGGAGTCTTCGACTAGAGAGGAGCAGTGATGGCCAACTTTAATAGCAGATTTGATCTATGTTTTATCAGCGCCGTTGCGCTTCATACATCACTCCATAACAAGCCAATATATCTTGTAAAGCTGTGCAGAAGGACTGTTTGACACTCTTTGCTGTTTTTCTTCATACTATACATGTCGAGGTACAGTCTTATGCTTTCCCATCGCATCACTGACTATTTATGTATTCATTTCTGTTCTGAATAAACCCCCAGTCACTGTTACTCTATTCGGAGTGATTTGCATTGAGATATGCGGCCTCTGCTCCATATAGTTGTGAATCCCTCGGCTGTGTGTGTGTCCGGAAAAGAATGTCACGTTTTGACCCTCCAAATGCTTATTTACTCTTCATTACTAATTCTTATTTTAATTAATATTGCTGTTTACCATTGTTTATTTGTATCACTTATTTCATTATTGTTATTATCTAGTTACCTTTTGATTTGATTTTGTATGTATATTTGTATGTGTGTTTATGTCTGGGCTGTCTGGGCTGCATTTAAATCGGCACGCCCTCTGAGTTGTCGCCCATCAGCTGTAGAGAGTTAACTAACTAGAGGGGCGTGGTACCATAGCTGTGAGAACTCAGCAATCAGGCGTCCATTTAGGCAGCTCTTTCTTGAGCGTCAGCGTTAGCGTCAGACAGCCGAAGACCGACAAAGACATTGGAGTCCTGCGGGAGTCTCTAAGACCGACAAAGACATTGGAGTCCTGCGGGAGTCACGAGGGTGGCAAAGAGGAGGCACATCCTACTCTGATTGAGCCAAGTATTGCTGGTGTCTTATTTTTCTTTTCTTTAGCTTTCTAGCCCCTTATGATATAATCATGTGTGTTTTCTCCATTCCTGTTCATGTGTCTTCTCGCAATTATCACTGGCCCCGTGTATCTCCTAATCGCTATAACCGGCCCGCTCTCGTCTATCCCACGTGCTCCACTGAGATCCAGCATCTAGTTTCAGGTGGCCTGTGGAACTGCCAGTCTGCTGTTCCTAAGGCTGACTTCATCTCTGGCTACGCCTCCCTGCAGTCTCTGGGTTTCCTTGCTCTCACTGAGACCTGGATTACTCCATCCAACACATCCACCCCAGCAGCTCTCTCCACAGCATATTCCTTCTCCCATACACCCAGACCCACTGGCAGAGGAGGTGGCACTGGTCTCCTGCTCTCTCCCAACTGGAGCGTTTCCCTCTTCAGGCTACCTAACTTCACTCCTTCCACCTTTGAATGCCATGCCGTCACAGTAACCCATCCTATACAACTAACCCTTGTTGTTCTCTACCGTCCACCAGGCGCCTTGGGGGACTTCTTGGAGGAGTTAGATCATCTCCTCTCACACATCCCTGAAACTGGCCCTCCCGCTGTACTTCTCGGAGACTTCAACCTCCAGACGGGGAAGATAGACGAACTAACATCTCTGTTAACCGCCTTTGCTTTCTCACTGTCTCCGTCTCCACCGACTCATAAAGCTGGCAATGTCCTTGAGCTCATATTCTCAAGGCACTGCGCTACTTCTAACCTCTCTGTAAACCCGCTCCACACCTCCGATCACTTCTTCATTTCATTCTCTCTACCCCTTTCCAAACATAACAAACTAATCTCTTCGCATCCTGCACCTGTCCGCCGTAACCTCCGTTCCCTCTCCCCCTCTACCTTTGCCTCATCGGTGCTCTCAGCCCTCCCTTCCTCCGACTCGTTCCAACTCCTGCCTCCAATCTCTGCTGCGGAAACTCTCCTCTCTACTCTCTCATCCTCTCTGGACTCTCTCTGTCCTCTCTGGACTCTCTCTGTCCTCTCTCATCCTCTCTGGACTCTCTCTGTCCTCTCACATCTCGGCAGGCTCCTCAGTCCCCTCCTGCTCCCTGGCTAAATGACGCACTGAGTGCTCATAGAACCGTCCTTAGGGCAGCAGAGCGGAAATGGTGGAAATCCAAACACCGTGACGACCTCCTAACCTATCAGGCTCTCCTCTCCTCTTTCTCTGCTTCCATCTCTCCGGCAAAAAGCACTTTCTTTCAAGATAAGATCCAATCTTCCTATTCCAATCCTAAAAAACTATTTTCCATCTTCTCCTCCCTCCTGGACCCCCCAAAGCCCCTCCCCCCTCCTCCCTCCTGGACCCCCCCAAAGCCCCTTCCCCCTCCCCCCCTCCTGGACCCCCCCAAAGCCCCTTCCCCCTCCTCCCTTCTGTCAAGCGACTTTGTTAATCACTTTGAAAAAAAGGTTGACGATATTCGCCCTTCTTTTTCTGACTCACCTCTACTCACCGCTGGATCACCTGAGCCACCTTCAACCGGCACACTAACCTCCTTTTCCCCTCTCTCGCCAAGTGAGGTTCCTACCCTCATTACCTCTGCCCGCCCTACCACCTGTCCTCTGGACCCTATCCCTTCAAACCTCCTTCAGACTATCGCTCCTGATATTCTACCGTTTCTCACCCATTTCATCAACACTTCTCTAACTTCTGGTCACTTTCCAAACAGTCTCAAGGAGGCAAGAGTAAACCCTCTCCTAAAGAAACCCACTCTCGACCCGTCTGACGTTATAAACTACAGGCCTGTCTCTCTCCTCCCGTTCCTGTCTAAAACACTTGAACGCGCTGTCTTTAAACAACTCTCCTGCTATCTCCATCAGAACAACCTTCTGGATCCGCACCAGTCTGGTTTCAAGGCAGGTCACTCCACAGAAACTGCCCTCCTTGCTGTCACTGAGGAACTGCACACGGCTAAAGCAGCCTCCCTCTCCTCTGTCCTCGTCCTGTTGGACCTGTCTGCTGCATTCGACACGGTGAACCATCAGATCCTCCTTCACTCTCCAAGAACTTGGAGTATCAGGCTCTGCACTTTCCCTCCTCACCTCATACCTCAAAGACCGCACCTACAGGGTTACTTGGAGAGGGTCTGAGTCCGACCCCTGTCAATTAACTACAGGGGTCCCTCAGGGCTCTGTTCTTGGTCCTCTCCTCTTCTCCCTGTACACAAACTCACTCGGATCTGTCATTAGCCCGCATGGTTTTTCATACCACTGCTACGCTGACGACACCCAATTAATCCTGCCCTTCCCCCGCTCAGAGACCCAGGTCGTCGCACGCATCTCTGCTTGTCAAGCTGACATCTCTCAACATCGGCCCCTAGATAACAACCTGTCCTTCACTGCAAACATCGCTGCTCCAACCCGCTGCTGCAGATACACGCTCTACAGCATCAGGAGGATGCGTCCCCAGCTGACCCAGAAAGCCACGCAGGTTCTGGTCCAGGCTCTCGTCACCTCACGCCTAGTCTACTGCAACTCCCTCATTGCTGGTCTGCCTGCATGTGCCATCCGACCTCTGCAGCTCATCCAGAATGCAGCGGCTCGCCTGGTCTTCAACCTTCCAAAATGTTCCCACACCACGCCGCTCCTCCGCTCCCTTCACTGGCTTCCGGTAACTGCTAGAATCCACTTCAAGACCCTGGTACTTGCGTACCATGCTGCGAATGGATCTGGCCCTTCCTACATCCAGGACACGGTTAAACCGTACACCCCAGCACGTGCTCTACGCTCTGCATCAGCTGTGAGGGGGACCCAAGTTCCCATCAGCTAAAACACGTGGGTTTGCTGTCCTGGCTCCAAGATGGTGGAATGAGCTCCCCATTGAAATCAGGACCGCAGAAAGCTTACACACCTTCCAGACTGAAAACTCATCTCTTTCGACTCCACTTCGAGCGATAGAATGACTAACAAAGAACTGCTTACAGAGCACTTATATACTAATAAAGGTCTGGCTTATCTATAGCCAGCTGAGTAGCACTTGAAACGATTGGCTCTTTGAAACCTGATGTACTTTATGATTCTGTTTTCTTCAAGGTTGTGTCTTCCTGGTCGAATGTACTTATTGTAAGTCGCTTTGGATAAAAGCGTCAGCTAAATGCAATGTAATGTAATGTATGTGTATGTGTGTGTGTATATATATATCTATAATATATATCTATGCACGTGTGTGTGTGTGTGTGTGTGTGTGTGTGTGTGTGTGTGTGTGTGTGTACAGCACTGCTTTTTGTGTAACCTCTTCGTGTGTAAGGTTGTTAATAGGGATGCACGATATTGTTTTTTTGAAACCGATACCGATAACTTCCTGCTTCTCAAGACCGATACCAGATAATAATATAATATATATATATATGAAATGTACCTGTAGTTTTTGCACACCTGGTGGTAAAAAGAGACTAGTAGTGAGCAAATGACATGAGCATTACTACTATGAACCAAACAAAGCCAAGAACAGTTCTGACTTCAAAGTGACCATATTTATTTCCCCAAACAAATCTGGCAAACATCTTGCCTTTTTCAAAAGCCTCGTGGATAGGTAAAAGCCCTGGTGCCTTTGCAGCTGGCTTTGGATTCGCCGCTAGTTTAGCAGCGCAGGCGTCTTCGTGTGCTTTGAACACACCATCGTAGCCATGGCGATGTTTCAGGCGACTGATCGGGTTGGAAGTATTATAGCTCGTGGCCTTCTTCCCTCCTCGTGGAACTTCGACGACATGTTTGTTCACTGTCCTGGCTTCACGGCCGCACACCCTTTACGTCACAGCCAGGCACGAGTTAGGGAGCGCTGGATTTGTGAAGAACTCCCCTCTTCTAAACCACTAACACCACAGTACTGGCAAAGCGGGAGGAGCCGAGTGAAAAACAAGCGCCCCTCATCCCAACCCACCCACACCGCAGTACTTTTTCTTTTTTTTACATTAACAAAAGGTGAAAGTCCTAAAGGGAACATTCAGACCTGTTATCCAAAATGTCTGGAACTGATGCACAATACGCTCTGACCCCACCCCTGAGCTATATAACACTAGACTGGAACTCAAAACTAAATTTGACCTACTTACTACTCACCAGACTCAAAACATTCTGCTAAAAAACAAAAGTACATTTTATGAGCATGGCAAGAAGGCAGGAAAACTGTTACCAGCTAAAAGGACGGAGGTCGAAACAACGAATCACAAGTATTAATACACAAAGTGGCAATGTCACACTCGACCCTACAGAGATAAATACTGCATTCAAGGACTTCTATTCTCATCTGTCCTCCTCCCAATTTGATGGGGACGATCAAGAGTCAAGAGTTTTCTTGACTCTCGGTCCACTCCAACTATTCCCGCGGATTTGTCAAAGGCCCTGGAGGCACCTATAGCACAAGCAGAAATAACCATAGCTATATCCTCAATGCAATCTGGAAAGTCCCCCGGACCAGATGGGTTTTCCTCCGAATTTTTAAAGAAGTTTTCCACGCTTCTCTCGCCATACTTGACAACCGTTCCCCCCGTCTCTCAACGAGGCAATAATTACTCTTATATCTAAAAAGGGGAAAGAGCCTACCGAATGTGCCTCTCACAGGCCTATCTCATTGCTGAACACGATGCTAAAATCCTAGCCAAGGTTCTGGCTCGCAGATTGGAAGGTGTCATCCCACTAATACTATCATCCGATCAGACGGGGTTTATTAAAAACCGCTACTCCTTCTTTAATGTCAGGTGTCTCTTTAATGTAATATATTCACCAACTGGAAACGTCCCAGAATGTGTTGTGGCTTTGGATGCGGAAAAGGCGTTTGATAAGTCGAATGGAGGTATTTCTTTACGGTTTTAGAGAAGTTTGGCTTTGGGTCATCGTTTATATCTTTGGTTAATCTATTATCTGCTTCTCCCATTGCCGCAGTCCAAACAAACGGTACACTCTCGCAACCTTTTGGCGTGGAACACGCCAAGGTCGCCCATTAAGTCCAATCCTTTTTAATTTGGCTATTGAACCGCTAGCGATTGCTCTCCGCAACAGTGCAGACGTTGCCGGTATCTCAAGGGGGGGCTCGGTGCATGAGGTGTCTTTGTATGCCGATGACCTTTTGCTATATATTTCAAACCCAACAACCTCTCTGCCAGCAGCATTATCTCTTCTAGAGCAGTTCGGTTCCATATCTGGTTACAAGCTCCATTTAAACAAAAGTACTCCGTTTCCAATCAATAGTGAAGCATTCCATTTGGACTACAAAGACTCGCCATTTAAACTTGAACGTGAGCAGTTTATTTACCTTGGAGTGGCAGTTACACGACAATTTAAAGATCTGTTTAAAGAAAACTTCATGACCTTATTCGGCCAGGTGAAAACGTTGCTACAGCAGTGGTCTCCTCTCACAATGTCCCTTGCCCGACGTATACATTCCATCAAAATGACTATACTCCCGAAATGCACTTATCTATTCCAAATGGGGCCAGTGTTCATCCCAAATCCTTCTTTGTTTCCTTAGATTCCGTTTTCTCCTCATATATATGGCAAAAGAAGAAACCGCGAGTTAATAAACTACTACTGCAACGACTCAAGAGGGATGGGCCTCCCCAACACTCGCCATTATTACTGGGCTGCTGATATTCGCTGCCTCACCTTCTGGCGCCACTTCTACCTTCACCCCAACAGGCCAGCGTGGACATCCTTGGAACTGGAGTCATGTGGTGATGTCTCACTTCCAGCACTCCTTGGGTCACCACTCAGTCAATTTCCGTCAAAGTCGATAGCTAATGCAGTTGTTCGGCATACCCTGAAAGTGTGGGTCCAGTTTAGGAGGTCTTTTGGTCACAAAGATGTCTCACTTCTGAGCCCACATATGAAGCCATTTCTGTGTTTGGTTTGTTGTTAGGCTCTGGTGTCTTTGTAGCTTTATAAAGAGCGTTACCTTGGTTTGATCCACATTTAAAAGAAGCTTTAGTTCAGCGAGCTGAGTCTGAGTAGTGTTAGAAACAGCTTGTAATTTAACACCAGCCTCTTTAATGAGGGACCTGCACAGTACATCACGGTATCATCCGCATAATGTAAAGTAGCTTCATCCACATTATCACCTACACTGTTAATATATATGGAGAATAAAAGTGGTCCTAAAACAGAACCTTGTGGTACACCATTAGAAATGTTTAACCACTCAGAAGACAGTCCATCAAAGTGAACACATGGGACCTTTCAGAGAGGCAGTTCACAAACCACCCACTGCACGGCTGGATAGGCCGATACTGGCTAGCCTCTGCTTTAAGATGCGATGATCAACGGTGTCAAACGCTTTGGACAGGTCAATAAACAGAGCTGCTCAACTCTGCTTATTATCTAAAATAGTAGTAATGTCATTCACCACTTTCATTGTGGCAGTGATGGTGCTGTGTTTCTTTCTGAATCCTGACTGATGCTCAGACAGGACGTCATGGTTACATAAAAACTCCTTTACTTGTTCACTCACTAAGCGTTCGAGCACCTTAGCCAGAACTGACAATTTAGAGATTGGCCTATAGTTATTTAAAATAGTTGCCTCCCCTCCTTTCAGTAAAGGCCCTGTCACACTGTCCCGAAATTGACACCCGATGGACACACGATAAAGGAAATGTTCAAATTCGGCTCTGATCGTAGCAACATCGGGCCATTTGTGAGGGCATTTAAAGCCATCGTATGACCGCCGGTGGAGTTTCTCAGGCTCCGGCAGCAACTTCATGAGCGGCAACTTCGTAAGGCACTCGTGAGGGCATCTTGTCAAATCGTGTCATCTTCGTGTTATCATCGGTGCATTCACCCTCACTCTGATCGGGGGGAATGCCCGATGGCACCGATGATAACACGATGCCCTCACAATGGCCTTACGAAGGGCAAAATTGACACACGAATTCAACACGAAAATGAACCTTCGCCAAGTCCTTCGGCAATTGTTTGGCATGCCAAAGATTTTGCCACCGCTCACGAAGTTGCTGCCGGAGCCTGAGAAACTCCACCGGCGATCATACGAAGGCTTAAGATGCCCTCACGAACGGCCCGATGCTACGATCACAGCCGAATTTGAACATTTCCTTCATCGTGTGTCCATCGAGTTGTTTTATTGCACAACAAAATCATGTAAACATATTATGTAAATAACCCAATTTGTGTTACTGTGAAACTAATAAGGATATAATATATTATTTTGAAGGAGAGTTGACAGTAAGTTGTTGTTGCTATGGAAACAACATTACGGAGAAAACGTAATATTTTCTACATATAAAGACGGAGAAAGTAAAGGACAAAGTCTGAACATATCAGTACAGTATCATTGTGTAGTGACAGTGTTTTGACAGAGCCTGAGAAACTCCACCGGCGGTCATACGATGGCTTATGGATTTAATTATTTTAACCTGCTTTATTTGGTGGTGGACGTCACATCCTCTAGGGGGGTCCGGGGGCATGCACCCCCAGGAAGAATTTTTTAAATGTTGAAGTTGAATGCATCAATCTGGTGCACTTTGAGCTAGGGCTGCTCAATTAAATCGTATTTTAATCGCAATTACGATTTTGGCTTGTAACGATTATGAAAACAACATAATCGAAATAAAACGATTTTATTTTTTAAATAGGTTTTTACCTAGTTAGCATTCTTTCTTTTAATTTATACATATTTGACTAATCACTCCCCTTTTAAACTTGTTACTGTCCTATAGTACACATTGGAATCTCTCCCTCTCTCTCTCGCTACACCCTGACTCTCACCTGCTCAGGTCAGCCCCTCAGTGACACCAAGTCACCCGTCTCTCTCTCTCTCTCTCTCTCTCTCCCTCTCCCTCTCCCTCCCTCTCTCTCTCTCTCTCTCTCTCTCTCTCTCTCTCTCTCTCTCTCTCTCTCTCTCTCTCTCTCTCTCTCTCTCTCTCTCTCTCTCTCTCTCTCCTCTCTCTCTCTCTCTCTCTCTCTCTCTCTCTCTCTCTCTCTCTCTCTCGCTCTCTCTCTCTCTCTCGCTCTCTCTCGCTCTCTCTCGCTGTAGTGTGTGTCTGTGAGAGCGTTTCACACGTGTGTATGAGAGATTTTTACTAGTGGCGAGCCTGTCTCTGAGGGCCTAAGATATTCTACACAATAATATTTAAAAACATTAAAACAAATTATGTCGCTTTTCGTTGATACGTTTTGCACCCCGGGCGTGCCGTGGTTTTGATATTCCACCAGTGTATAAATAATAAATAAATGTGGAAACAAAATGTTAATTATTTTCGCGACCCACCTATCACATCACTGCGCCCCACCGGTGGGGCGCGCCCCACACTTTGAGAAACGCTGCTTCAATAAGACCAAAGTGACTTGATGTGGTTGCTTGGCCCTTGACATGAAAACAGGGTGACTCCATTTTAATATACAATAACATTGTAATTGAATGCTCTACTCTGGACAATGTGCTGTATGATTAGTTTGATCATCCACTGGAACGGGGAGGGATGGGCCATCTCCGGCATCATGATTTCTTCACAATGCTTTGCTGATGGTGTTTTCGTTTCTATGTCTTCACTGTTTCTATGTAATGCTACATGTTTGCACAACTCACTGCATTGTGACACTGTTTTGGCCAATTTGTGGGATTTCTGTGTTGAACAAGAACATTAATACAAATATTTTGAAGAAAAGTGTGTGTCGTTGTTGACACATTGCGGACAGAGGGGACTACGTTTGAATACAGATTTAAGAAACATCAGTTGTTGAGCATGTCATAAGCATGTTTTGTCTTGACTATATTACAACTATATTGTACTAAAATAATATAGCATTTATATTATTGAAATGATTATGATTATTAGTAGTTTATTTGCATTGATTATATTTGAATCTTTTTGAGGCTAGTACATGGCAGGAAATGCAGACGTACCTGTAAACGCATACTGAACGACGCACATTTACCATGAACTCACTGAGTAAAAAAGTAACTGTTGATAATAATAATAAACAGGAATTATATTTGCAAAGTAGCCTACTTTGTTTCCAAACACATTTGTGTCACTCCTGTCGGTTGGGGCCTCATCTCACAATGTCGCTTGGGGCCCCAAGTTGGCCAGGGGCGGCCCTGTCCATACGGCGGTATACACGATTTGCTTGTCAGAGTAGACACATCAAAACTAACAAAACAAACAAGCACGAAACTGGAGAGCTGAGAGCCGCTGCACACGCGCCGCCATGAAGACGGAGTCCTTTCAGACTGGTGGCCCCGGGGACTCCTGGAGCAGCAGACATGTTTCATACACACATCAGGAGGGGCGTTTGGGGACAAACGGTGTTCCCATATTCACTGGGAGCGACTGGACCCTTTTTAGAAGATGTGGGAGATGATGTCATTGGTGGTGTCACTGAGGGGCTTACCTGAGCAGGTGAGATTCAGGGTGTAGCGAGAGGAACCTGTTGATGCACAGTCCCTCAGAGATCCAGACTGAAGACAGGGAGGGCTGATCCCCCACACATCTCTCTCTGAGGACTCCCTTCTCCATCCCACAGAAACAGCAGAGCCACAGGCGAGCTCTCTGCAGGCGACTGCTGCTCCCTTCAGGGTCCAGAGAGAGAGATAGCCCACTGGTCTCCATTCTCCCTCAAGTCTCACCTCCAGAGCTCCTGCACAGCGACTCTCTCCTCCCTCCAGCCTGACCGGCTCTGCAGAGAAACAAGAGAGAGAGATCAGAGGGAGAATAAAGAGAGTTTGATGAGAACAGAATGGACCAATCACAGCTCCTCTCTACCTGAGCAGGTGAGGCTAACAGCTGTGCCAGGTGAGCAGGTGTTTCTCTCTGAGGCTGAGCGACAGTTCAGGAGAGCAGACTCATGGCCTCCACACTGGAACTCTTTGGTCCCCATTGGAGCCTCCCCTTCTCCATAGAGCGCCCCCTGGAGGACTGAAGGAGCCCCACAGCCCAGCTGCCTGCAGACCACCTGAGCATCCTGCTGGTCAAAGTCAGCCTCACACACTGAGGACCAGGACGGGTCAGACGGGTCAGAGTTCACCTCCAGTCTGCCTGAGCACAGACTGGTCCCCCCCAGCAGCCGGACAGAGTCTGCAGAGGACAGAACACAGAGAGAAAGAGAGATGAAACAATATTTCAGATTCAAACTGGACTCAGTTCCAACATGAGTTCATGATGAACAACAGAACACTTCTTGATATCAGCACAGACTGCAGTTACCCTCACATCTACATCTACCACCCTCTAATGCTGCGTTCACACCGGACCTGCCGACATGTCTTCATGCTTTGACAAGTGTGCAGACACTGAGGAGACACTTTAAAATGTGTTCTGCATGGAGATCAGGCTAAGCTAACATGTAGCTGCTCCGTCCACATCACAACAACGTCACACCGAGCGACTGTGGTCTCCATGCCACAGACCGTCTGTGGTCTCCATGCCACGGACCGTCTGTGGTCTCCATGCCACGGACCGTCTGTGGTCTCCATGCCACGGACCGTCTGTGGTCTCCATGCCACGGACCGTCTGTGGTCTCCATGCCACGGACCGTCTGTGGTCTCCATGCCACGGACCGTCTGTGGTCTCCATGCCACGGACCGTCTGTGGTCTCCATGCCACGGACCGTCTGTGGTCTCCATGCCACGGACCGTCTGTGGTCTCCATGACACTTATGTGTGTACAACATCTGAAGATGTATAGTTGTATGCATGCGTTCACATAATTGTACAGCATATTGCTATACTATTTCAGACTCAGTATTTACATTCTTACATTCAAAGAAAATCAGTAATATCTTTGAAAACTACAGTCCTCTTATATCAGCTGTGCACCGTTATGGTGTAAATATAACCTATCTGTGAACGAGATCAAATGTAAAAGTCAGCCGGATTAGTGTTGATACTGCAAGGAGACGTATTGTGTGAAGAGAAATTGAAGATGTTGTTTAATTGTTGATATATTTATGATCCACGTCAAGTATTCAGTTTCGGCGCCATTTCTTCAGTTTTTCCAAAGGTCTTCTCATCAGGGCTCTATGAATAAAGAACTACGGCAGATCTGTAGCATGTAATGCAGCCGAACCGTGTATTACAATGCCGTTTTTCAGTTGAATTATACTTAAAGTTCAGGGAATCAGCTGTTAAAAACATACTTTTCAAATGATTTTCTTCAATAAATTGATGTTTTTCAAAGTAAATGGTTAATCGTTTTTAATAATCGTGATATCAATTAATGATGAATGACTCTCTCTCTCTCTCCTCTCTCTCTCTCTCTCTCTCTCTCTCTCTCTCTCTCTCTCTCTCTCTCTCTCTCTCTCTCTCTCTCTCTCTCTCTCTCTCTCTCTCTCTCTCTCTCTCTCTCTCTCTCTCTCTCTCTCTCTCTCTCTCTCTCCTTCCCGACTGAGATTTTTACTAGTGGCGAGCCTGTCTCTGAGGGCCTAAGATATTCTACACAATAATATTTAAAAACATTAAAACAAATTATATTTTTCTTTATATCTTTTTTTTAAATATGTTTTTAGTAATATTTGTCAATAGTTTTACCAAAAATAACTTGATTACATTGTATTTAAAATAACATTTCCAAAGAAATAAATCCTTTGAATCTGCCTATTCAGTTTCTGTTTGAATGTGAAGGGTTAAATGAAAGAAGCTCCTCTCTGCGAGTCTGTGAAGACAGGAGCTGATTGGACGTCCAGCTGTGACCTCACAGAGGGTCGCTATAGTAACTGAACGAGAGTAATGTCAAATGACAGTACAATTGACCAATCATATCTTCCCTCTAAATGGGTAGGCTTTATTATCGCGGACTTTATGACAAGTTCCGCCCGCTGTGAAACGTTTCTTGTTTCCATAGCAACAACAACTGTCAACAGCGTAAACTTGCCTTCAAAATAAAAGCATGCCAAATTACACTTAAGACACACAACTGCAACGAAAGTAACAAACACAATG
>JAULUE010000044.1:257869-292869 GCA_036324585.1 Champsocephalus esox
ATAGATTACAAGTCGTGATGGTGAACACGAATCAATAGATTACAAGTCGTGATGGTGAACACGAATCAATAGATTACAAGTCGTGATGGTGAACACGAATCAATAGATTACAAGTCGTGATGGTGAACACGAATCAATAGATTACAAGTCGTGATGGTGAACACGAATCAATAGATTACAAGTCGTGATGGTGAACACGAATCAATAGATTACAAGTCGTGATGGTGAACACGAATCAATAGATTACAAGTCGTGATGGTGAACACGAATCAATAGATTACAAGTCGTGATGGTGAACACGAATCAATAGATTACAAGTCGTGATGGTGAACACGAATCAATAGATTACAAGTCGTGATGGTGAACACGAATCAATAGATTACAAGTCGTGATGGTGAACACGAATCAATAGATTACAAGTCGTGATGGTGAACACGAATCAATAGATTACAAGTCGTGATGGTGAACACGAATCAATAGATTACAAGTCGTGATGGTGAACACGAATCAATAGATTACAAGTCGTGATGGTGAACACGAATCAATAGATTACAAGTCGTGATGGTGAACACGAATCAATAGATTACAAGTCGTGATGGTGAACACGAATCAATAGATTACAAGTCGTGATGGTGAACACGAATCAATAGATTACAAGTCGTGATGGTGAACACGAATCAATAGATTACAAGTCGTGATGGTGAACACGAATCAATAGATTACAAGTCGTGATGGTGAACACGAATCAATAGATTACAAGTCGTGATGGTGAACACGAATCAATAGATTACAAGTCGTGATGGTGAACACGAATCAATAGATTACAAGTCGTGATGGTGAACACCAAATGCCGTGAGACTGGGTTGGATATATAGTATGATAGAAGCTAGCAGATGAGCTGCTTTGCCATCTAGCTTGATAGCTCTTTTTACACCAACTGCACTGTGTGGGTTTTCTTGTATTCATTATATATATGTATTATTATTACAGCTATCTATTTTGTTCCATCTGTAGCTTACAAATGGTAATGGACACAGAATAAGTCTGCTAAATCATTAACGAGCTAGGTTATCACTTACAAAATATATGTTGCATATTTGGGCACAGGAAATGATGTCAGCTAGTCTGAACTGCTCAGTATTATTGCAGATAGATACCTACTACATTATTCTCTGTGTAATCTCCAGGTGCATTGTTAAAACATCTGGGTAATCCCACTCCCACCACTGCACCACCTGAGTCTACTGCATCACTGCCTGGAGCAGGTGAGTTCAGTCAAGTTGTTTGTGATATTGCCTGTTGAGTTCATTAGGGTTGTGGGTAGTGCATACACAAGTTCACACCTGGAAGCTTCCCAGCACAGTACCACCGTTTTCTAGTTTATTATTGCACATTACAAAAGCACCTATATTACTAATAATGTACATGTTAATGTAACACACACACACACCCACACACACACTACCTGTCCCAAGTGAACCTGCTGCTACACAATCTGCAGGGGAAACATTGGTCCCGAGTACCACAACACAGTCTGCAGCACGTGACGCCACAAAGGCAGCAGCTGTTGGCCCTGCCGACTGGCCCTCCATGTCTGATAAGGTAAGAACAGAGTTTGTGAGCAGAGGACCCTATCGGGCAAAACCACACTTCATGTTTCCAAAAAGACAGGATGGGAGAAGCTGCCACCACCAATACTTTGATAGAAAACTGGTGAATGGGGAAAGAATCAAGAGAAGCTGGCTATTGTACTCTCAGAGAAACGACAGCCTTCACTGATTTTGCTGCAAGCTGTTCTCCCAGAAGGAATACAAATGAATCAGTGCAGGACTAAGTGACTGGAAACATTGCCACCAATTACTGAAAACACACAGGAATGCTCCAGAACACACTAACCTGGATGACAGCAAATCTACTCAAACTCAACTGTAAGAAGACTGAGCTCATGGTGTGGCCCCCAAAGCACTGCTCCGGAAGGTTGGGGATCTCCTCCTCCACATTGACGGCTGTTCCATCTCCCCGTCTCCCGAAGTCCGTAACCTGGGTGTCATCCTTGACTCCACTCTCTCATTTCAGTCACACATCAAATCCGTCACTAAGTCTGCCTTCCATCACCTCGGGAACATCTCCCGTCTACGACCATCGCTCTCTGATTCCGTGGCCGAGACCCGCATTCATGCATTCGCCTCCTCCCGGTTGGATTACTGCAACGGAGTCCTGTTCGGGGTTCCCAGTAAAGCCCCGGACAGGCTCCAGTATGTGCAGAACTCGGCTGCCAGGGTGCTCGCTCACACCAAGCCCTGGCAGCACATCACCCCAGCCCTGATCCACCTCCACTGGCTCCCAGTCAAGCACCGTATCACCAATAAACTCCTTCTTCTGACTTACAAATCCCTCCATGCCCTCGCCCCCCAATACCTGTCTGTCCTTCTCCGCTACCACACTCCATCCCGGAAGCTAAGACCACCTGGGCAGGATCTCCTCTCCACCCCCGCACCAGGTCGCGGACTTTTGGTGACAGAGCCTTCAGTGTGGCACCCCCCACCCTCTAGAACTCTCCCCCGAAATCCGCAGCGCCCCAACCCTGGACATTTTCAAAAAGGCCCTCAAAACGCACCTTTTCACCAAGGCTTTCCCCACTGTATAGTTAGTTTAATAGGTTTATTTTTCCCCTACTCCCCCCCCACCCCCTTAACCTGTCTGCCTTTTTCCCCCGACTCCCCCCCTACCCGACTTGTAAAGCGACCTTGGGTTTCCTGAAAGGCGCTATAAAAATATTATATATTATTATTATTATTGAACACATGGAATCATGGAAAGAGGGGCAAACTATTGATAGGACTGAGATGGCGCTTACAGACATAGAAAGGAAGAGATGGCGTGAGGTGGTACCAAGGTTGGTCGCCATCATTCAATCATTAGCTGAGAGATGGGCCTCAGGGGAACATGTGACACACTCAACAAACCCAACAATGGCAACTTCCTTAAAGAAGTGGAGCTGATGGCAATGTTTGGCCCTGTAATGAAAGAACACGTTGCTCAAGTCAAAAGGGGTGCCAGCCATACCACATATCTCGGAACAAAGATTCAAAATGAACTCATTGAATGTATCGGTGAGAGAATCAGTGAATCAATCACATGATTGAAGAAATGAAGAAGGCTACATCTTATTCCATCATTCTGGACTGCACACCTGACATTAGCCACACAGAGCAGTTATCAGTCACCTTAAAGATTGTTTCAATGGAGGAGATGCCACAAGTTAAGGAACACTTCATGGGGTTCCTTGTTGCTGAGGAATCAACTGGCGAGAGTTGTTTTTTTGTTTTACATTGTTTTCAGCATCCACGAAGCGCTGGGACATTTTGAAGAGCCATGTCACCACTACCTTGAACTCATGGTCTGAAACCAGGTGGGAGAGACGGGTCAACAGTGTGGAAGCTGTGCCATATCAGGCTCAACATGTTCGAGATGCACTGTTGGAGGTGAGGGACAAGGCCACTGACATGATGATCAAAATAGAGGCACAGTCTTTGGCTGAGGAAGTGGGGTCCTACCGCTTCTCCATTTGCACTGTGGTGTGGTACGACATCCTCAGTAAAGTCAACAGGTCAGTCAGGTCATGCAGTCTGTGTCAATGCAACTTGACATCGAGAAAGACAAAGGCCACCCTGGAAGACTGCAGAGCCACTGGATCTGCCTCTGCTCAGATCAGTGCTAAAGACATGTGTGAGAACATGGATGTGGATGCTGTCCTCAAGGAGAAGAGGCTGAGGTCAACCAAGAGGCAGTTCTCTATGAAGCACCGGATGAGCCAAGGGCCAATGCCCTGACAAAGATGGAAGTCACATTTTTCAACAGGGTGGTTGATGTTTGCATCACTTCCCTCAATGAGCGTTTTGAACACCTGGAAGAAGTTCAGGCAAAGTTTGGGGTGCTTGTCAACTTCCCCGAACTGCCCAGAAACGAGCTGACAAAGCCGTGTCAAACCCTGAGCAACACCCTGAGCTCTGGCGGACAGTCAGACATAGATGGAAAAGAGTTGGCACTGGAGCTGATGAACTTTCCAACTCTCCCCTCACCCACAATGACCACCCTGGAACTGTTGGTGTTCTTGGAAAGGAAGAACCTGAGGGAGGTTTATCCTAATATGTGGGCGGCCCTCAGGATCGCAGTCACTATGCCAGTGACAGTGGCTTCAGCAGAAAGAAGCTTCTCAAAGCTGAAGTTAATTCAAACCTACCTGAGGTCTACAATGGTCCAAGATCGCCTCAGTGGACTTGCCATCATCAGCATTAACAGTGATGTTTCTCGTCAGCTGTCACATGAGGATGTTATCGATGACTTTGCAGCAAAGAAGTCGAGACGAGTGCAATTCTGAGTGTTTAAGTCAAACAAGTCAGTAAGGTATTTATTTATCATTACAATATGTGTGTTCAAAAACAGAAATGTAATTGTTCCTTTTTTGTATAAATCGTTTTTAAGTATTTGTTAATATGTTTTCATTTATTTTATTTATTCATTATTACAATAGGTGTGTTCTTAAGTGTTCTTTAAAATAGTTCTATAACTCCTTCTGTGGAAGCTACGTGTTTATTAAAAGATGTTTGTTGAATTATAACTCAAGCAAGTGTGGTTTTTGTATTTGTGTGTAGGGTGGGGCGTTGGTGTTTTCAATGTATACTATAGGACAGTAAACCAACAATATCGTTTCAAAACTGGAGAGATACAAATATGAATACATAAATGAATGTTAACTAGGTCAAATAAGATATGAAGGAGTGAAGGACTGAAGGAGGAACCTATTGCGGTGAGCACGTTGCACGTTGTAACTTCCGGTTGTTGTTGTCATCTCCGGGTAACCCGTGTGTCTGTTCTGTTGCTGATAGCTTATTAACTTAAACTTAATCGATCGTTTTAAAACTCTTGATCACGGCAACTGCCTGACGTTGTAATCACACGTTACTACAGCTTAAGCACTCACAACTCTCCTTCTCTTAGCGACTGTAACTCCACAGTTGCCTACACTCTTTTCGGGTTTGCTAACGGTAGCTACTTTAGCTTGATAGCTAGCCATGGCTCTTTCTCCACCCTCTGGTGCTATTTCCTGCTCTTCCTGTCTCATGTTTGGTTACTTCCCGGCCTCCCTTACTGGTAAGGATACATGTGTTAAATGTAGTATAGTTGTTAGGTTGGAGGCGGGAATCATAGCCATAGAAGCCCGGCTCCGCATCTTAGAAAGTAACTCAGCTAAAGTAAAGCCCATGTTAGCCAGTGCGGACCGGCCAAAGGTAGCTCCTCTTAGCCGTCCCCCGGCAACTCCCGAGCAGCAGGGAGGCTGGGTGACTGTTCAGAAGGGGACATAACGCGAAACCCGCAGGTCCCCACCAAACCGTTCACGTATCTAACAGATATTCCCCACTCAGCGAGACACCCGCTGAGAAGCCAACTCTGGTTATTGGTAGCTCTATTATGAGACACGTGAATTTAGAGACCGAAGCCTCCACAGTCACATGCATTCCGGGGGCCAGAGCGGGCGACGTTGAGGCGCATCTTAAACTGCTGGCTAAAAATAAACACAAATACGGTAGGATTGTTATTCACGTCGGTGGTAATGATGTTCGTTTACGCCAATCAGAATGCACCAAACTTAATGTGGAGTCGGTGTGTAGTTATGCTAAAACAATGTCGGACACCGTAATCTTCTCTGGTCCCCTCCCCAATCTGATCAATGATGACATGTATAGCCGCATGTCATCATTTCAGCGCTGGTTGTCTTGGTGGTGCCCAGCAAACAATGTGGGCTTCGTAAATAACTGGACAGCCTTCTGGGGAAAACCTGGTCTGATTAAGAGAGACGGCATTCACCCTACTTTGAAAGGTGCAGATCTCATTTCAAACATTTCAGGGCTTTGTGGACGTAATCCATGACAAACTGGAGTTGAGACCAGGAGGCAGAGTCGCAGTCTTACACGCTTCTCTGCGCTCTCTCCTAGGCAGTCACCCATAGGAATCCCGAACCCAATAAAATACCCAATATTAGCGGTGTGTGTGTCTGCCCAAGGACAATTTAAGGTACAACCTAATAGAGGTGTCATACATAATAACCTAATAAAAGTAAATGTAACAACTACTACAGTGCAACAAAACAGGAAGATTAAATGTGGTCTCTTAAACATGAGATCTCTAGCATCTAAAGCAATATTGGTAAATGATTTAATATCAGATTATAATATTGATATATGCTGTCTCACTGAAACTTGGTTGAGACATGAAGAATATGTCAGCATAAATGAGGCCACTCCACCCAGCCATGTCAACACTCATATTGCTCGAGGCACGGGCCGAGGAGGTGGAGTTGCAGCAATCTTTGACTCAAGTTTACTTATCAATACTAAACCAAAATGTAATTATACCTCTTTTGAAAGCCTCGTTTTTGGTCTTACGCATCCGACCTGGAAAACTTTGCAGCCAATCTAATTTGTTACAGTGTATCGTGCACCAGGTCCTTATTCAGAATTCTTATCAGAATTCTCTGAGTTTTTATCAACTTTGGTTCTTAAAACAGACAAAGTAATTATCGTAGGTGACTTTAATATTCATGTTGACGATGATAAAAATAGCCTTACTGTTGCATTTAACTCTATATTAGATTCTGTTGGTTTCTGTCAGAGTGTAAATAAACCAACCCACTGCTATAATCACACTCTCGACCTTGTTCTGACTTATGGTATTGAAATTGAGCAACTATTAGTCGAACCGCATAATCCTGCTTTATCCGACCATTTCTTAGTAACTTTTGAAGTACTGTTACTAGACTACAAAGCATTAGTCAAAAGCTCTTGCAGCAGAAACCTATCCGTTAGTGCTATAGCCACATTTAAGGAAGAGATTCCACCAATACTTAACTCGATAGCATGTCTGCATGTAAGGGAGGAAACTTATACAAAATGTACACCACCCCAAATTGATCATGTTGTTGATAGTGCTATAGATGCGCTGCGAATACAATTAGACTCTGTTGCTCCTTTGAAAAAGAAGAAAATAAAGCAACATAGATTAGCTCCATGGCATAATGCCGAAACCCGCAAAATAAAGCAAAAGTCTAGACAACTTGAAAGGATATGGCGTTCCACCAAACTTGAAGAATCTCGTTTAATTTGGCATATTACTCTCAATGAATATAAGAAAGCACTGCGTAAAGCGAGAGCAGCATACTACTCTTCATTAATAGATGAGAATAAGAATAATGCAAGATTTCTTTTCAGCACTGTAGCCAGGCTGACAGAGAGCCACAGCTCCATTGAGCCTTCTATTCCCATAGCACTCAGTAGTAATGATTTGATGTGCTTTTTTAACGATAAAATTGTTACTCTTAGAAACAAAATTAATGACCTCTTGCCTTCGACCAGTATAGTGTTATCAACAGCTCCCGGAATCGTAAGTTCTAATATTACACGAGATAGTAAACTAGAATGCTTTTCAGCCATTAACCTTGAACAATTACATTCAATGAGTCTCTCTTCTAAACCATCAACGTGCATGTTAGACCCAATTCCAACTAAGCTGTTGAAGGAAGTTTTTCCATTAATTAGCACTTCTTTATTAAATATTATGAATATGTCTTTATTATCAGGCTATGTTCCACAATCATTCAAAGTAGCAGTGATAAAACCGCTTCTTAAAAAGCACAACCTCGATCCAGAGGTTTTAGCCAACTATAGACCTATTTCTAATCTTCCGTTCCTCTCAAAGATTCTTGAGAAAGCGGTCGCAAAACAGTTGTGTGATTACTTAAAAAACAATGATTTATTTGAAGATGTTCAGTCTGGCTTTAGAACACATCATAGCACAGAGACAGCTCTGGTTAAAGTCACAAATGATATTCTAATAGCCTCAGACAAGGGACTTGTCTCTATTCTTGTTTTGCTCGATCTCAGTGCTGCATTTGATACTATCGACCATGATATCCTATTGCAAAGACTAGAGCACTTGGTTGGCATACAGGGAACTGCTTTAGGCTGGTTCAGGTCCTATCTATCTGAAACGCTCTCAGTTTGTACGTGTCAACGATGAATCTTCCACGCAAACCAAAGTTAGCCATGGAGTGCCACAGGGCTCAGTGCTCGGACCTATTTTGTTCACATTATATATGCTTCCGTTTGGCAATATTATAAGGAATCATTCTGTAAACTTTCATTGTTATGCGGATGATACTCAACTATATTTATCAATTAAGCCTGATGAAATTAATCATCTAAATAAAATTCAAGACTGCCTTAAGGACTTAAAAACGTGGATGACCTTAAACTTTTTGATGTTAAACACGACCAAAACTGAAGTTATTATTGTACTTGGCCCGAAGAATCTACGAAACAAATTATCTAAAGATATACTAACTATGGATGGCATTAATTTGGCCTCCAGTGAGACTGTAAGGAATCTTGGTGTTATATTTGATCAGGATTTATCCTTTAACGCCCACATAAAATCAATTTCAAGGACCGCCTACTTCCATCTACGTAACATTGCAAAAATCAGGCATATCATGCCTCAAAGCGATGCAGAGAAACTAGTCCATGCATTTGTTACTTCTAGGCTGGATTATTGTAACTCTTTACTATCAGGGAGTACCAAAAAGTCAATCAAGTTGCTTCAGCTGATTCAAAATGCTGCGGCTCGTGTACTAACCAGAGTTAGGAGAAGGGACCACATTACTCCTGTTCTGGCTGCCTTACACTGGCTCCCTATAGAACACAGGATAGAATTTAAAATTCTTCTTCTCGCCTACAAAGCCCTTAATGGGCAGGCGCCATCTTACCTTAAAGAACTCATTATACCCTACTGTCCTACTAGGGCATTGCGTTCCAAGAATGCAGGGTTGTTGGTTGTTCCTAGAGTCTCTAAAAGTACAATGGGAGCCAGAGCCTTTTCTTATCAAGCTCCACATTTGTGGAATCAGCTTCCAGTTTGTGTTCGGGCGGCAGACACCCTATCCGTTTTTAAGAGTGTGCTTAAGACCTTCCTTTTTGATAAAGCTTATAGTTAGGGCTGATTCGATTCAGCCCCTAGTTTTGCTGATATAGGCTTAGTTTGTCGGGGGACATCTCACTTCTTCCTTCTCTCTGTCTATACCTGTGTACTCTCATGTTCCGATTAACCCAGCTTCCCCAAATGTCTTTCTTTTTGGGGTCTATATATGCTGGGATCCGGAGTCATGGATGATCCTGCGGTCTTGTGTCCTGGATCGCGAGCGCTGGATCTTGAGTCGTGGCTGTGGTCCTGGATCATCGGTCCTGGATGGATATCCTCGTGGATTCATCTTCCTATTACACACATGCATTTCCAAACATTTGGACTACCTATGTTGCAAATGTATTATCTTTTCAATTTACACACGGCATCTATTGCACGTCTGTCCGTCCTGGGAGAGGGATCCCTCCTCTGTTGCTCTCCCTGAGGTTTCTCCCATTTTTCCCTTTAAACTGGGTTTTCTTTGGAAGTTTTTCCTTGTACGATGTGAGGGTCTAAGGACAGAGGGTGTCGTATTGTCATACTGATATTCTGTACACACTGTGAAGACCACTGAGACAAATGTAACATTTGTGATATTGGGCTATATAAATAAACATTGATTGATTGATTGATTGATTGATATGAATGAACAACAAAAATAAAATGAGTTACATTTATTGTCTATGGTAGGTTATTGGTTATGTTCACATACTCATTTGATGATTAAAATGTTAACTGATCTTTTTCATATGGGTGTTTTAGAGTTGTACCCCCTAGATCTAGTAGTAATGGTGTGCTCAAAGTGCACCAGATTGAAGCATTTTACTTTAAAATGTTCAAAAATGTCTAGAGGATGCGACGTCCATCCCCCAATTCAAACATGTTCATACAATACTGAACACATTTGAAGCCTCTATGCCTATGTCAATAAGTTTCTGTTTTTGTAGTGTATTCGTCTTTTGTAGAGATTTTTAATTTATTCTTTATATATTCCATGGGGGGGAGCGCCAGCTAAAATCTCGCCTAGGGCTGCAAATTGTCTAGAGCCGGCCCTGCATACAACTCACTTTTAAACCTCTTACCTGTAAACAACGCGGGGATTTTTGTTTAATTGTTTTATTTATTGTACGCATAACTATCTACTTTCCGTTGAAACAGCTAAATTGCTTCGAAAACAAGCAACAAGGAGAAGAGAGACGAGGCAGCTGCTACTGCCGTAGCTAGCATGCCGTTCTTGGTTAAGCTACTGGAGAATCACAGAGACGCCCTTTCCAAGGAATTTAAGTCGGCTGTGACTTCTCCGGAAGCGAAATTAGACTTTGTCCAGGAGACAGTCACAGACCACGGTAACCGCCTGACCTCCCTTGAGGCTAACGCGAATCAGCTCAGCGACAAAATGGAAGAGTTGGAGGCTAAGTGCGCAGCAATGGAGGGAAGCTACAACAAGCTAAAGGCTAAAGCTATAGACCTTGAGTCACGCAGCCGCCACAATAACATAAGGATAACTGGCCTACAGGAGTCGATTGAGGGTGCACGTCCCACAGACTGCTGGTGAAGCTTCCGGGTGACCAAGTCCTCACTACAGCTCCGGAGCTGGACCGAGCACACAGAGCCCTGACTGCCAAGCCAAGTCCCGGGTCAAGACCAAGAGCGGTAGTAGCCCGCATCCATCATTTCAGGACGAAAGAGCTGATCATTCAGGAGGCCCGGAAGCGGCGGGGAAAACTGTTTTTCCAGGGAAAGCCCGTGGCTATCTTTGAAGACTACTGCCCAGAGATCGTGGAGCAACGCGCGGCGTACCGGGAGGTGATGTCCGCACTTTATCAATCTTTCCTGGAAACACTGCCGGGTAACATGTCGGAGTCTTCGACTAGAGAGGAGCAGTGATGGCCAACTTTAATAGCAGATTTGATCTATGTTTTATCAGCGCCGTTGCGCTTCATACATCACTCCATAACAAGCCAATATATCTTGTAAAGCTGTGCAGAAGGACTGTTTGACACTCTTTGCTGTTTTTCTTCATACTATACATGTCGAGGTACAGTCTTATGCTTTCCCATCGCATCACTGACTATTTATGTATTCATTTCTGTTCTGAATAAACCCCCAGTCACTGTTACTCTATTCGGAGTGATTTGCATTGAGATATGCGGCCTCTGCTCCATATAGTTGTGAATCCCTCGGCTGTGTGTGTGTCCGGAAAAGAATGTCACGTTTTGACCCTCCAAATGCTTATTTACTCTTCATTACTATTTCTTATTTTAATTAATATTGCTGTTTACCATTGTTTATTTGTATCACTTATTTCATTATTGTTATTATCTAGTTACCTTTTGATTTGATTTTGTATGTATATTTGTATGTGTGTTTATGTCTGGGCTGTCTGGGCTGCATTTAAATCGGCACGCCCTCTGAGTTGTCGCCCATCAGCTGTAGAGAGTTAACTAACTAGAGGGGCGTGGTACCATAGCTGTGAGAACTCAGCAATCAGGCGTCCATTTAGGCAGCTCTTTCTTGAGCGTCAGCGTTAGCGTCAGACAGCCGAAGACCGACAAAGACATTGGAGTCCTGCGGGAGTCTCTAAGACCGACAAAGACATTGGAGTCCTGCGGGAGTCACGAGGGTGGCAAAGAGGAGGCACATCCTACTCTGATTGAGCCAAGTATTGCTGGTGTCTTATTTTTCTTTTCTTTAGCTTTCTAGCCCCTTATGATATAATCATGTGTGTTTTCTCCATTCCTGTTCATGTGTCTTCTCGCAATTATCACTGGCCCCGTGTATCTCCTAATCGCTATAACCGGCCCGCTCTCGTCTATCCCACGTGCTCCACTGAGATCCAGCATCTAGTTTCAGGTGGCCTGTGGAACTGCCAGTCTGCTGTTCCTAAGGCTGACTTCATCTCTGGCTACGCCTCCCTGCAGTCTCTGGGTTTCCTTGCTCTCACTGAGACCTGGATTACTCCATCCAACACATCCACCCCAGCAGCTCTCTCCACAGCATATTCCTTCTCCCATACACCCAGACCCACTGGCAGAGGAGGTGGCACTGGTCTCCTGCTCTCTCCCAACTGGAGCGTTTCCCTCTTCAGGCTACCTAACTTCACTCCTTCCACCTTTGAATGCCATGCCGTCACAGTAACCCATCCTATACAACTAACCCTTGTTGTTCTCTACCGTCCACCAGGCGCCTTGGGGGACTTCTTGGAGGAGTTAGATCATCTCCTCTCACACATCCCTGAAACTGGCCCTCCCGCTGTACTTCTCGGAGACTTCAACCTCCAGACGGGGAAGATAGACGAACTAACATCTCTGTTAACCGCCTTTGCTTTCTCACTGTCTCCGTCTCCACCGACTCATAAAGCTGGCAATGTCCTTGAGCTCATATTCTCAAGGCACTGCGCTACTTCTAACCTCTCTGTAAACCCGCTCCACACCTCCGATCACTTCTTCATTTCATTCTCTCTACCCCTTTCCAAACATAACAAACTAATCTCTTCGCATCCTGCACCTGTCCGCCGTAACCTCCGTTCCCTCTCCCCCTCTACCTTTGCCTCATCGGTGCTCTCAGCCCTCCCTTCCTCCGACTCGTTCCAACTCCTGCCTCCAATCTCTGCTGCGGAAACTCTCCTCTCTACTCTCTCATCCTCTCTGGACTCTCTCTGTCCTCTCTGGACTCTCTCTGTCCTCTCTCATCCTCTCTGGACTCTCTCTGTCCTCTCACATCTCGGCAGGCTCCTCAGTCCCCTCCTGCTCCCTGGCTAAATGACGCACTGAGTGCTCATAGAACCGTCCTTAGGGCAGCAGAGCGGAAATGGTGGAAATCCAAACACCGTGACGACCTCCTAACCTATCAGGCTCTCCTCTCCTCTTTCTCTGCTTCCATCTCTCCGGCAAAAAGCACTTTCTTTCAAGATAAGATCCAATCTTCCTATTCCAATCCTAAAAAACTATTTTCCATCTTCTCCTCCCTCCTGGACCCCCCAAAGCCCCTCCCCCCTCCTCCCTCCTGGACCCCCCCAAAGCCCCTTCCCCCTCCCCCCTCCTGGACCCCCCCAAAGCCCCTTCCCCCTCCTCCCTTCTGTCAAGCGACTTTGTTAATCACTTTGAAAAAAAGGTTGACGATATTCGCCCTTCTTTTTCTGACTCACCTCTACTCACCGCTGGATCACCTGAGCCACCTTCAACCGGCACACTAACCTCCTTTTCCCCTCTCTCGCCAAGTGAGGTTCCTACCCTCATTACCTCTGCCCGCCCTACCACCTGTCCTCTGGACCCTATCCCTTCAAACCTCCTTCAGACTATCGCTCCTGATATTCTACCGTTTCTCACCCATTTCATCAACACTTCTCTAACTTCTGGTCACTTTCCAAACAGTCTCAAGGAGGCAAGAGTAAACCCTCTCCTAAAGAAACCCAC
Source organism: Champsocephalus esox (assembly GCA_036324585.1). Classification (NCBI taxonomy): domain Eukaryota; kingdom Metazoa; phylum Chordata; class Actinopteri; order Perciformes; family Channichthyidae; genus Champsocephalus; species Champsocephalus esox. Next base: position 271,300 of record JAULUE010000044.1, read on the forward strand.
TCTCGACCCGTCTGACGTTATAAACTACAGGCCTGTCTCTCTCCTCCCGTTCCTGTCTAAAACACTTGAACGCGCTGTCTTTAAACAACTCTCCTGCTATCTCCATCAGAACAACCTTCTGGATCCGCACCAGTCTGGTTTCAAGGCAGGTCACTCCACAGAAACTGCCCTCCTTGCTGTCACTGAGGAACTGCACACGGCTAAAGCAGCCTCCCTCTCCTCTGTCCTCGTCCTGTTGGACCTGTCTGCTGCATTCGACACGGTGAACCATCAGATCCTCCTTCACTCTCCAAGAACTTGGAGTATCAGGCTCTGCACTTTCCCTCCTCACCTCATACCTCAAAGACCGCACCTACAGGGTTACTTGGAGAGGGTCTGAGTCCGACCCCTGTCAATTAACTACAGGGGTCCCTCAGGGCTCTGTTCTTGGTCCTCTCCTCTTCTCCCTGTACACAAACTCACTCGGATCTGTCATTAGCCCGCATGGTTTTTCATACCACTGCTACGCTGACGACACCCAATTAATCCTGCCCTTCCCCCGCTCAGAGACCCAGGTCGTCGCACGCATCTCTGCTTGTCAAGCTGACATCTCTCAACATCGGCCCCTAGATAACAACCTGTCCTTCACTGCAAACATCGCTGCTCCAACCCGCTGCTGCAGATACACGCTCTACAGCATCAGGAGGATGCGTCCCCAGCTGACCCAGAAAGCCACGCAGGTTCTGGTCCAGGCTCTCGTCACCTCACGCCTAGTCTACTGCAACTCCCTCATTGCTGGTCTGCCTGCATGTGCCATCCGACCTCTGCAGCTCATCCAGAATGCAGCGGCTCGCCTGGTCTTCAACCTTCCAAAATGTTCCCACACCACGCCGCTCCTCCGCTCCCTTCACTGGCTTCCGGTAACTGCTAGAATCCACTTCAAGACCCTGGTACTTGCGTACCATGCTGCGAATGGATCTGGCCCTTCCTACATCCAGGACACGGTTAAACCGTACACCCCAGCACGTGCTCTACGCTCTGCATCAGCTGTGAGGGGGACCCAAGTTCCCATCAGCTAAAACACGTGGGTTTGCTGTCCTGGCTCCAAGATGGTGGAATGAGCTCCCCATTGAAATCAGGACCGCAGAAAGCTTACACACCTTCCAGACTGAAAACTCATCTCTTTCGACTCCACTTCGAGCGATAGAATGACTAACAAAGAACTGCTTACAGAGCACTTATATACTAATAAAGGTCTGGCTTATCTATAGCCAGCTGAGTAGCACTTGAAACGATTGGCTCTTTGAAACCTGATGTACTTTATGATTCTGTTTTCTTCAAGGTTGTGTCTTCCTGGTCGAATGTACTTATTGTAAGTCGCTTTGGATAAAAGCGTCAGCTAAATGCAATGTAATGTAATGTATGTGTATGTGTGTGTGTATATATATATCTATAATATATATCTATGCACGTGTGTGTGTGTGTGTGTGTGTGTGTGTGTGTGTGTGTGTGTGTGTGTACAGCACTGCTTTTTGTGTAACCTCTTCGTGTGTAAGGTTGTTAATAGGGATGCACGATATTGTTTTTTTGAAACCGATACCGATAACTTCCTGCTTCTCAAGACCGATACCAGATAATAATATAATATATATATATATGAAATGTACCTGTAGTTTTTGCACACCTGGTGGTAAAAAGAGACTAGTAGTGAGCAAATGACATGAGCATTACTACTATGAACCAAACAAAGCCAAGAACAGTTCTGACTTCAAAGTGACCATATTTATTTCCCCAAACAAATCTGGCAAACATCTTGCCTTTTTCAAAAGCCTCGTGGATAGGTAAAAGCCCTGGTGCCTTTGCAGCTGGCTTTGGATTCGCCGCTAGTTTAGCAGCGCAGGCGTCTTCGTGTGCTTTGAACACACCATCGTAGCCATGGCGATGTTTCAGGCGACTGATCGGGTTGGAAGTATTATAGCTCGTGGCCTTCTTCCCTCCTCGTGGAACTTCGACGACATGTTTGTTCACTGTCCTGGCTTCACGGCCGCACACCCTTTACGTCACAGCCAGGCACGAGTTAGGGAGCGCTGGATTTGTGAAGAACTCCCCTCTTCTAAACCACTAACACCACAGTACTGGCAAAGCGGGAGGAGCCGAGTGAAAAACAAGCGCCCCTCATCCCAACCCACCCACACCGCAGTACTTTTTCTTTTTTTTACATTAACAAAAGGTGAAAGTCCTAAAGGGAACATTCAGACCTGTTATCCAAAATGTCTGGAACTGATGCACAATACGCTCTGACCCCACCCCTGAGCTATATAACACTAGACTGGAACTCAAAACTAAATTTGACCTACTTACTACTCACCAGACTCAAAACATTCTGCTAAAAAACAAAAGTACATTTTATGAGCATGGCAAGAAGGCAGGAAAACTGTTACCAGCTAAAAGGACGGAGGTCGAAACAACGAATCACAAGTATTAATACACAAAGTGGCAATGTCACACTCGACCCTACAGAGATAAATACTGCATTCAAGGACTTCTATTCTCATCTGTCCTCCTCCCAATTTGATGGGGACGATCAAGAGTCAAGAGTTTTCTTGACTCTCGGTCCACTCCAACTATTCCCGCGGATTTGTCAAAGGCCCTGGAGGCACCTATAGCACAAGCAGAAATAACCATAGCTATATCCTCAATGCAATCTGGAAAGTCCCCCGGACCAGATGGGTTTTCCTCCGAATTTTTAAAGAAGTTTTCCACGCTTCTCTCGCCATACTTGACAACCGTTCCCCCCGTCTCTCAACGAGGCAATAATTACTCTTATATCTAAAAAGGGGAAAGAGCCTACCGAATGTGCCTCTCACAGGCCTATCTCATTGCTGAACACGATGCTAAAATCCTAGCCAAGGTTCTGGCTCGCAGATTGGAAGGTGTCATCCCACTAATACTATCATCCGATCAGACGGGGTTTATTAAAAACCGCTACTCCTTCTTTAATGTCAGGTGTCTCTTTAATGTAATATATTCACCAACTGGAAACGTCCCAGAATGTGTTGTGGCTTTGGATGCGGAAAAGGCGTTTGATAAGTCGAATGGAGGTATTTCTTTACGGTTTTAGAGAAGTTTGGCTTTGGGTCATCGTTTATATCTTTGGTTAATCTATTATCTGCTTCTCCCATTGCCGCAGTCCAAACAAACGGTACACTCTCGCAACCTTTTGGCGTGGAACACGCCAAGGTCGCCCATTAAGTCCAATCCTTTTTAATTTGGCTATTGAACCGCTAGCGATTGCTCTCCGCAACAGTGCAGACGTTGCCGGTATCTCAAGGGGGGGCTCGGTGCATGAGGTGTCTTTGTATGCCGATGACCTTTTGCTATATATTTCAAACCCAACAACCTCTCTGCCAGCAGCATTATCTCTGCTAGAGCAGTTCGGTTCCATATCTGGTTACAAGCTCCATTTAAACAAAAGTACTCCGTTTCCAATCAATAGTGAAGCATTCCATTTGGACTACAAAGACTCGCCATTTAAACTTGAACGTGAGCAGTTTATTTACCTTGGAGTGGCAGTTACACGACAATTTAAAGATCTGTTTAAAGAAAACTTCATGACCTTATTCGGCCAGGTGAAAACGTTGCTACAGCAGTGGTCTCCTCTCACAATGTCCCTTGCCCGACGTATACATTCCATCAAAATGACTATACTCCCGAAATGCACTTATCTATTCCAAATGGGGCCAGTGTTCATCCCAAATCCTTCTTTGTTTCCTTAGATTCCGTTTTCTCCTCATATATATGGCAAAACAAGAAACCGCGAGTTAATAAACTACTACTGCAACGACTCAAGAGGGATGGGCCTCCCCAACACTCGCCATTATTACTGGGCTGCTGATATTCGCTGCCTCACCTTCTGGCGCCACTTCTACCTTCACCCCAACAGGCCAGCGTGGACATCCTTGGAACTGGAGTCATGTGGTGATGTCTCACTTCCAGCACTCCTTGGGTCACCACTCAGTCAATTTCCGTCAAAGTCGATAGCTAATGCAGTTGTTCGGCATACCCTGAAAGTGTGGGTCCAGTTTAGGAGGTCTTTTGGTCACAAAGATGTCTCACTTCTGAGCCCACATATGAAGCCATTTCTGTGTTTGGTTTGTTGTTAGGCTCTGGTGTCTTTGTAGCTTTATAAAGAGCGTTACCTTGGTTTGATCCACATTTAAAAGAAGCTTTAGTTCAGCGAGCTGAGTCTGAGTAGTGTTAGAAACAGCTTGTAATTTAACACCAGCCTCTTTAATGAGGGACCTGCACAGTACATCACGGTATCATCCGCATAATGTAAAGTAGCTTCATCCACATTATCACCTACACTGTTAATATATATGGAGAATAAAAGTGGTCCTAAAACAGAACCTTGTGGTACACCATTAGAAATGTTTAACCACTCAGAAGACAGTCCATCAAAGTGAACACATGGGACCTTTCAGAGAGGCAGTTCACAAACCACCCACTGCACGGCTGGATAGGCCGATACTGGCTAGCCTCTGCTTTAAGATGCGATGATCAACGGTGTCAAACGCTTTGGACAGGTCAATAAACAGAGCTGCTCAACTCTGCTTATTATCTAAAATAGTAGTAATGTCATTCACCACTTTCATTGTGGCAGTGATGGTGCTGTGTTTCTTTCTGAATCCTGACTGATGCTCAGACAGGACGTCATGGTTACATAAAAACTCCTTTACTTGTTCACTCACTAAGCGTTCGAGCACCTTAGCCAGAACTGACAATTTAGAGATTGGCCTATAGTTATTTAAAATAGTTGCCTCCCCTCCTTTCAGTAAAGGCCCTGTCACACTGTCCCGAAATTGACACCCGATGGACACACGATAAAGGAAATGTTCAAATTCGGCTCTGATCGTAGCAACATCGGGCCATTTGTGAGGGCATTTAAAGCCATCGTATGACCGCCGGTGGAGTTTCTCAGGCTCCGGCAGCAACTTCATGAGCGGCAACTTCGTAAGGCACTCGTGAGGGCATCTTGTCAAATCGTGTCATCTTCGTGTTATCATCGGTGCATTCACCCTCACTCTGATCGGGGGGAATGCCCGATGGCACCGATGATAACACGATGCCCTCACAATGGCCTTACGAAGGGCAAAATTGACACACGAATTCAACACGAAAATGAACCTTCGCCAAGTCCTTCGGCAATTGTTTGGCATGCCAAAGATTTTGCCACCGCTCACGAAGTTGCTGCCGGAGCCTGAGAAACTCCACCGGCGATCATACGAAGGCTTAAGATGCCCTCACGAACGGCCCGATGCTACGATCACAGCCGAATTTGAACATTTCCTTCATCGTGTGTCCATCGAGTTGTTTTATTGCACAACAAAATCATGTAAACATATTATGTAAATAACCCAATTTGTGTTACTGTGAAACTAATAAGGATATAATATATTATTTTGAAGGAGAGTTGACAGTAAGTTGTTGTTGCTATGGAAACAACATTACGGAGAAAACGTAATATTTTCTACATATAAAGACGGAGAAAGTAAAGGACAAAGTCTGAACATATCAGTACAGTATCATTGTGTAGTGACAGTGTTTTGACAGAGCCTGAGAAACTCCACCGGCGGTCATACGATGGCTTATGGATTTAATTATTTTAACCTGCTTTATTTGGTGGTGGACGTCACATCCTCTAGGGGGGTCCGGGGGCATGCACCCCCAGGAAGAATTTTTTAAATGTTGAAGTTGAATGCATCAATCTGGTGCACTTTGAGCTAGGGCTGCTCAATTAAATCGTATTTTAATCGCAATTACGATTTTGGCTTGTAACGATTATGAAAACAACATAATCGAAATAAAACGATTTTATTTTTTAAATAGGTTTTTACCTAGTTAGCATTCTTTCTTTTAATTTATACATATTTGACTAATCACTCCCCTTTTAAACTTGTTACTGTCCTATAGTACACATTGGAATCTCTCCCTCTCTCTCTCGCTACACCCTGACTCTCACCTGCTCAGGTCAGCCCCTCAGTGACACCAAGTCACCCGTCTCTCTCTCCTCTCCCTCTCCCTCTCCCTCTCCCTCTCCCTCCCTCTCTCTCTCTCTCTCTCTCTCTCTCTCTCTCTCTCTCTCTCTCTCTCTCTCTCTCTCTCTCTCTCTCTCTCTCTCTCTCTCTCTCTCTCTCTCTCTCTCTCCTCTCTCTCTCTCTCTCTCTCTCTCTCTCTCTCTCTCGCTCTCTCTCTCTCTCTCTCTCGCTCTCTCGCTCTCTCTCGCTGTAGTGTGTGTCTGTGAGAGCGTTTCACACGTGTGTATGAGAGATTTTTACTAGTGGCGAGCCTGTCTCTGAGGGCCTAAGATATTCTACACAATAATATTTAAAAACATTAAAACAAATTATGTCGCTTTTCGTTGATACGTTTTGCACCCCGGGCGTGCCGTGGTTTTGATATTCCACCAGTGTATAAATAATAAATAAATGTGGAAACAAAATGTTAATTATTTTCGCGACCCACCTATCACATCACTGCGCCCCACCGGTGGGGCGCGCCCCACACTTTGAGAAACGCTGCTTCAATAAGACCAAAGTGACTTGATGTGGTTGCTTGGCCCTTGACATGAAAACAGGGTGACTCCATTTTAATATACAATAACATTGTAATTGAATGCTCTACTCTGGACAATGTGCTGTATGATTAGTTTGATCATCCACTGGAACGGGGAGGGATGGGCCATCTCCGGCATCATGATTTCTTCACAATGCTTTGCTGATGGTGTTTTCGTTTCTATGTCTTCACTGTTTCTATGTAATGCTACATGTTTGCACAACTCACTGCATTGTGACACTGTTTTGGCCAATTTGTGGGATTTCTGTGTTGAACAAGAACATTAATACAAATATTTTGAAGAAAAGTGTGTGTCGTTGTTGACACATTGCGGACAGAGGGGACTACGTTTGAATACAGATTTAAGAAACATCAGTTGTTGAGCATGTCATAAGCATGTTTTGTCTTGACTATATTACAACTATATTGTACTAAAATAATATAGCATTTATATTATTGAAATGATTATGATTATTAGTAGTTTATTTGCATTGATTATATTTGAATCTTTTTGAGGCTAGTACATGGCAGGAAATGCAGACGTACCTGTAAACGCATACTGAACGACGCACATTTACCATGAACTCACTGAGTAAAAAAGTAACTGTTGATAATAATAATAAACAGGAATTATATTTGCAAAGTAGCCTACTTTGTTTCCAAACACATTTGTGTCACTCCTGTCGGTTGGGGCCTCATCTCACAATGTCGCTTGGGGCCCCAAGTTGGCCAGGGGCGGCCCTGTCCATACGGCGGTATACACGATTTGCTTGTCAGAGTAGACACATCAAAACTAACAAAACAAACAAGCACGAAACTGGAGAGCTGAGAGCCGCTGCACACGCGCCGCCATGAAGACGGAGTCCTTTCAGACTGGTGGCCCCGGGGACTCCTGGAGCAGCAGACATGTTTCATACACACATCAGGAGGGGCGTTTGGGGACAAACGGTGTTCCCATATTCACTGGGAGCGACTGGACCCTTTTTAGAAGATGTGGGAGATGATGTCATTGGTGGTGTCACTGAGGGGCTTACCTGAGCAGGTGAGATTCAGGGTGTAGCGAGAGGAACCTGTTGATGCACAGTCCCTCAGAGATCCAGACTGAAGACAGGGAGGGCTGATCCCCCACACATCTCTCTCTGAGGACTCCCTTCTCCATCCCACAGAAACAGCAGAGCCACAGGCGAGCTCTCTGCAGGCGACTGCTGCTCCCTTCAGGGTCCAGAGAGAGAGATAGTCCCACTGGTCTCCATTCTCCCTCAAGTCTCACCTCCAGAGCTCCTGCACAGCGACTCTCTCCTCCCTCCAGCCTGACCGGCTCTGCAGAGAAACAAGAGAGAGAGATCAGAGGGAGAATAAAGAGAGTTTGATGAGAACAGAATGGACCAATCACAGCTCCTCTCTACCTGAGCAGGTGAGGCTAACAGCTGTGCCAGGTGAGCAGGTGTTTCTCTCTGAGGCTGAGCGACAGTTCAGGAGAGCAGACTCATGGCCTCCACACTGGAACTCTTTGGTCCCCATTGGAGCCTCCCCTTCTCCATAGAGCGCCCCCTGGAGGACTGAAGGAGCCCCACAGCCCAGCTGCCTGCAGACCACCTGAGCATCCTGCTGGTCAAAGTCAGCCTCACACACTGAGGACCAGGACGGGTCAGACGGGTCAGAGTTCACCTCCAGTCTGCCTGAGCACAGACTGGTCCCCCCCAGCAGCCGGACAGAGTCTGCAGAGGACAGAACACAGAGAGAAAGAGAGATGAAACAATATTTCAGATTCAAACTGGACTCAGTTCCAACATGAGTTCATGATGAACAACAGAACACTTCTTGATATCAGCACAGACTGCAGTTACCCTCACATCTACATCTACCACCCTCTAATGCTGCGTTCACACCGGACCTGCCGACATGTCTTCATGCTTTGACAAGTGTGCAGACACTGAGGAGACACTTTAAAATGTGTTCTGCATGGAGATCAGGCTAAGCTAACATGTAGCTGCTCCGTCCACATCACAACAACGTCACACCGAGCGACTGTGGTCTCCATGCCACAGACCGTCTGTGGTCTCCATGCCACGGACCGTCTGTGGTCTCCATGCCACGGACCGTCTGTGGTCTCCATGCCACGGACCGTCTGTGGTCTCCATGCCACGGACCGTCTGTGGTCTCCATGACACGGACCGTCTGTGGTCTCCATGCCACGGACCGTCTGTGGTCTCCATGCCACGGACCGTCTGTGGTCTCCATGCCACGGACCGTCTGTGGTCTCCATGCCACGGACCGTCTGTGGTCTCCATGACACTTATGTGTGTACAACATCTGAAGATGTATAGTTGTATGCATGCGTTCACATAATTGTACAGCATATTGCTATACTATTTCAGACTCAGTATTTACATTCTTACATTCAAAGAAAATCAGTAATATCTTTGAAAACTACAGTCCTCTTATATCAGCTGTGCACCGTTATGGTGTAAATATAACCTATCTGTGAACGAGATCAAATGTAAAAGTCAGCCGGATTAGTGTTGATACTGCAAGGAGACGTATTGTGTGAAGAGAAATTGAAGATGTTGTTTAATTGTTGATATATTTATGATCCACGTCAAGTATTCAGTTTCGGCGCCATTTCTTCAGTTTTTCCAAAGGTCTTCTCATCAGGGCTCTATGAATAAAGAACTACGGCAGATCTGTAGCATGTAATGCAGCCGAACCGTGTATTACAATGCCGTTTTTCAGTTGAATTATACTTAAAGTTCAGGGAATCAGCTGTTAAAAACATACTTTTCAAATGATTTTCTTCAATAAATTGATGTTTTTCAAAGTAAATGGTTAATCGTTTTTAATAATCGTGATATCAATTAATGATGAATGACTCTCTCTCTCTCTCTCTCTCTCTCTCTCTCTCTCTCTCTCTCTCTCTCTCTCTCTCTCTCTCTCTCTCTCTCTCCTCTCTCTCTCTCTCTCTCTCTCTCTCTCTCTCTCTCTCTCTCTCTCTCTCTCTCTCTCTCTCTCTCTCTCTCTCTCTCTCTCCTTCCCGACTGAGATTTTTACTAGTGGCGAGCCTGTCTCTGAGGGCCTAAGATATTCTACACAATAATATTTAAAAACATTAAAACAAATTATATTTTTCTTTATATCTTTTTTTTAAATATGTTTTTAGTAATATTTGTCAATAGTTTTACCAAAAATAACTTGATTACATTGTATTTAAAATAACATTTCCAAAGAAATAAATCCTTTGAATCTGCCTATTCAGTTTCTGTTTGAATGTGAAGGGTTAAATGAAAGAAGCTCCTCTCTGCGAGTCTGTGAAGACAGGAGCTGATTGGACGTCCAGCTGTGACCTCACAGAGGGTCGCTATAGTAACTGAACGAGAGTAATGTCAAATGACAGTACAATTGACCAATCATATCTTCCCTCTAAATGGGTAGGCTTTATTATCGCGGACTTTATGACAAGTTCCGCCCGCTGTGAAACGTTTCTTGTTTCCATAGCAACAACAACTGTCAACAGCGTAAACTTGCCTTCAAAATAAAAGCATGCCAAATTACACTTAAGACACACAACTGCAACGAAAGTAACAAACACAATGCAATATCCTTTTCCATTTCAAAGAACACAAATTGGGTTATCTACAGGTGTTGTTTTGTGTGGTAGAGGGTCGCTTTTCATTGATACGTTTTGCACCCCGGGCGTGCCGTGGTTTTGATATTCCACCAGTGTATAAATAATAAATAAATGTGGAAACAAAATGTTAATTATTTTCGCGACCCACCTATCACATCACTGCGCCCCACCGGTGGGGCGCGCCCCACACTTTGAGAAACGCTGCTTCAATAAGACCAAAGTGACTTGATGTGGTTGCTTGGCCCTTGACATGAAAACAGGGTGACTCCATTTTAATATACAATAACATTGTAATTGAATGCTCTACTCTGGACAATGTGCTGTATGATTAGTTTGATCATCCACTGGAACGGGGAGGGATGGGCCATCTCCGGCATCATGATTTCTTCACAATGCTTTGCTGATGGTGTTTTCGTTTCTATGTCTTCACTGTTTCTATGTAATGCTACATGTTTGCACAACTCACTGCATTGTGACACTGTTTTGGCCAATTTGTGGGATTTCTGTGTTGAACAAGAACATTAATACAAATATTTTGAAGAAAAGTGTGTGTCGTTGTTGACACATTGCGGACAGAGGGGACTACGTTTGAATACAGATTTAAGAAACATCAGTTGTTGAGCTTGTCATAAGCATGTTTTGTCTTGACTATATTACAACTATATTGTACTAAAATAATATAGCATTTATATTATTGAAATGATTATGATTATTAGTAGTTTATTTGCATTAATTATATTTGAATCTTTTTGAGGCTAGTACTTGGCAGGAAATGCAGACGTACCTGTAAACGCATACTGAACGACGCACATTTACCATGAACTCACTGAGTAAAAAAGTAACTGTTGATAATAATAATAAACAGGAATTATATTTGCAAAGTAGCCTACTTTGATTCCAAACACATTTGTGTCACTCCTGTCGGTTGCTCATCTCACAATGTCGCTTGGGGCCCCAAGTTGGCCAGGGGCGGCCCTGTCCATACGGCGGTATACACGATTTGCTTGTCAGAGTAGACACATCAAAACTAACAAAACAAACAAGCACGAAACTGGAGAGCTGAGAGCCGCTGCACACGCGCCGCCATGAAGACGGAGTCCTTTCAGACTGGTGGCCCCGGGGACTCCTGGAGCAGCAGACATGTTTCATACACACATCAGGAGGGGCGTTTGGGGACAAACGGTGTTCCCATATTCACTGGGAGCGACTGGACCCTTTTTAGAAGATGTGGGAGATGATGTCATTGGTGGTGTCACTGAGGGGCTTACCTGAGCAGGTGAGAGTCAGGGTGGAGCGAGAGGAACCTGATGATGCACAGTCCCTCAGAGATCCAGACTGAAGACAGGGAGGGCTGATCCCACACACATCTCTCTCTGAGTACTCCCTTCTCCATCCCACAGAAACAGCAGAGCCACAGGCGAGCTCTCTGCAGGCGACTGCTGCTCCCTCCAGGGTCCAGGGAGAGAGAGAGCCCACTGGTCTCCATTCTCCCTCAAGTCTCACCTCCAGAGCTCCTGCACAGCGACTCTCTCCTCCCTCCAGCCTGACCGGCTCTGCAGAGAAACAAGAGAGAGAGATCAGAGGGAGAATAAAGAGAGTTTGATGAGAACAGAATGGACCAATCACAGCTCCTCTCTACCTGAGCAGGTGAGGCTAACAGCTGTGCCAGGTGAGCAGGTGTTTCTCTCTGAGGCTGAGCTACAGTTCAGGAGAGCAGACTCATGGCCTCCACACTGGAACTCTTTGGTCCACATTGGAGCCTCCCCTTCTCCATAGAGCGCCCCCTGGAGGACTGAAGGAGCCCCACAGCCCAGCTGCCTGCAGACCACCTGAGCATCCTGCTGGTCAAAGTCAGCCTCACACACTGAGGACCAGGACGGGTCAGACGGGTCAGAGTTCACCTCCAGTCTGCCTGAGCACAGACTGGTCCCCCCCAGCAGCCGGACAGAGTCTGCAGAGGACAGAACACAGAGAGAAAGAGAGATGAAACAATATTTCAGATTCAAACTGGACTCAGTTCCAACATGAGTTCATGATGAACAACAGAACACTTCTTGATATCAGCACAGACTGCAGTTACCCTCACATCTACATCTACCACCCTCTAATGCTGCGTTCACACCGGACCTGCCGACATGTCTTCATGCTTTGACAAGTGTGCAGACACTGAGGAGACACTTTAAAATGTGTTCTGCATGGAGATCAGGCTAAGCAAACATGTAGCTGCTCCGTCCACATCACAACAACGTCACACCGAGCGACTGTGGTCTCCATGCCACGGACCGTCTGTGGTCTCCATGCCACGGACCGTCTGTGGTCTCCATGCCACGGACCGTCTGTGGTCTCCATGCCACGGACCGTCTGTGGTCTCCATGACACGGACCGTCTGTGGTCTCCATGCCACGGACCGTCTGTGGTCTCCATGCCACGGACCGTCTGTGGTCTCCATGCCACGGACCGTCTGTGGTCTCCATGCCACGGACCGTCTGTGGTCTCCATGCCACAGACCGTCTGTGGTCTCCATGACACAGACCGTCTGTGGTCTCCATGACACTTATGTGTGTACAACATCTGAAGATGTATAGTTGTATGCATGCGTTCACATAATTGTACAGCATATTGCTATACTATTTCAGACTCAGTATTTACATTCTTACATTCAAAGAAAATCAGTAATATCTTTGAAAACTGCAGTCCTCTTCTCTCAGCTGTGCACCGTTATGGTGTAAATATAACCTATCTGTGAACGAGATCAAATGTAAAAGTCAGCCGGATTAGTGTTGATGCTGCAAGGAGACGTATTGTGTGAAGAGAAATTGAAGATGTTGTTTAATTGTTGATATATTTATGATCCACGTCAAGTATTCAGTTTCGGCGCCATTTCTTCAGTTTGTCCAAAGGTCTTCTCATCAGGGCTCTATGAATAAAGAACTACGGCAGATCTGTAGTATGTAATGCAGCCGAACCGTGTATTACAATGCCGTTCTGAGATGACTTTCAAAGAGACAAGCAAGAGCACTCGGAATTAAGTACTATTTTATTCTTTTAAAATGTTTTCCGGATCATATAAACCCCAAATCCCAGCATGCATTGCGGCTAACACATCCAATCAGAGAGCTTAAAACCATAGCTGAGGATCTTGGGTAATCCCTCGAAATGCCTACGTCTGTTTATTTTTAAATTCAGTTCCTGACGGACGCCGGGAAAGCCCGAGATTATGGAATTAAACCAATAAATAAAAGCAAGGATGAGTGTGTGTTATTGGTGAGTAAATATCAGTGTGTTATTTTGAAAAGAATAACAAATTAGAAGGAAAGAAAGATTTAAAAATACAGATTTCAGTATCTTGAGGCTCGGAGCCATTTATTTTCCTCACAGCAACAAAAGTCAGAAATTATACGATTTAAAATAAAAGCAATAACTGTGGCTTGATATTGAGTCAGAACATGTTTTTATGGTTTTTCTCAGTGACTTGGTGTCACTGAGGGGCTGACCTGAGCAGGTGAGAGTCAGGGTGTAGCGAGAGGAACCTGTTGATGCACAGTCCCTCAGAGATCCAGACTGAAGACAGGGAGGGCTGATCCTCCACACATCTCTCTCTGAGGACTCTCTCCATCCCACAGAAACAGCAGAGCCACAGGCGAGCTCTCTGCAGGCGACTGCTGCTCCCTTCAGGGTCCAGAGAGAGAGAGAGTCCACTGGTCTCCATTCTCCCTCACGTCTCACCTCCAGAGCTCCTGCACAGCGACTCTCTCCTCCCTCCAGCCTGACCAGCTCTGCAGAGAATCAAGAGAGAGAGATCAGAGGGAGAATAAAGAGAGTTTGATGAGAACAGAATGGACCAATCACAGCTCCTCTCTCCCTGAGGAGGTCCTTCAGATACTGCCGTGATTCAAAGTGTGATTTTAACAAACCAGTGCTTTGTTTTGAAATCACTTCCGTGACTTTGGCCCCGCCCCTCGCTCCAAGGACCATGAGACCATTGAGTAGGCAAAAAGCAAAGAGGCCTCCCTGACGCTCTTCCGTTTCCGTGTGTAATAAAGAAAACAACTGGACGGTAGATGCACGGATTCTGAAGGACCGTGATTATTATAAACAAGGGGAATTTAGTAGTGATGGCGAGATGAAGCCTTATGAAGCTTTGAAGCTTTCCAGCCACTTGGTTCGCAAAAGGGTTCATCTCATGAGGCTTCATCTGAACACAAACCCCCTGCTGGTCAAAGTGTGTACAGCAGGCAGATTGGACTTCTCAACAGTGTGCTCTATCTCACACCGAGTTCCCGTTGAGTCAAGCCTTAGAATAACTCTAAACAACGAACATTAATCATATGTTCATGTTAACAATATTGTATTTATTCCAGTTTAATGATTGTGATTGAAAAGCCTCAGGAGGCTGGTACACATTGCAAAGAGGGATTTGTATTCCTTAATAATATTCATAACCATGTTGTAGCCGGAGAAAGGCTAAACCATATCAAAGAATACATTTATTAACTACATTATCTCATTTAGCTGTAGCTTTTATAAACAACAACAAATACGTATTGACGAGTCGTTGAACCGGGGACCCTGCGGTCGTGAGTCGACTGCTTTCAGGCTGAGCCAGAGCACACACACTGAAGCCCCCGGAAAAAACTGCAAGATATGTATTCCTGTATTTATTGATGTTTTTATTCCTACATTTATTTATGCTTGTATCTATTTATTATGACATGTTCCGACCTCTATATGAGTGAGGGTCTGAGCTCTTTTAATTACATCGTGTCACCAGCGGGCCCGGGTACAGGAGGGGTAATATGGTTCTTATTATACATCCGTGGGTATTATGAGCGTTGTGGTTCAACGGTTCAACCGATCTGAAACGCTTCCTGAAGCAGTCACGTGGTGTCGACAGGCAGCGAGGCTTCGTTTGTCATCGATGACGTCACTGGCCCAAAACGATACAAGCCTCGGTACATGCTTCACAAAAAGCTTCGGGGATTACTCGACACACGCTCCGAAGCCTCGTCGCAATACGTAACATCACTAGAATTTAGCGATCACGGCGAAAACGGCCACGACACACGTTGAGCCCAGAACATGGATGTTACTAAGGCATATAATAAGCCTGTGTCTACAATGGACAACGTTGTTAGGAGATTTAAGCTATACAGCGGTTCTGCTCTGCGGCCACTCCGCGCCTCTCGAGTTTGCTTTTTCAAATCAAGTTCTTAAGGAAACCCACTCTGTTGGACTCGGTTCTATTTGACTGCTACCGGAAATACATTGAAGTACTTACTGTGTACTTTGTGAGTACTCCTCTGTCAGTCCCCTCCTTAGTACATAATGCATGTTTTCTGCCATCTTTGATGAATGATACAAAGACAATGTTACCATCAGTTCTTAATGAAATTGATACTGTTTGACTTTGTATTAGTTAGCCTACTACTAACAATACATTGAAGTACTTTACTGTGTACTTAGTGAGTACTCCTCTCTCAAAGTCGCTGCTGAGAACAACATCAAGCCACTTCTGCTGAGTTTGATGAGGGAATTCTTTGTTGCTGCCATTAGTTCTCCGTGAGATAATTGATCCTGTTGGACTCAGTACTACTGAAACTACCCCCACAAGTACTATGAAGTACTTACTGTGTACTGTTCCAGTACTGCTCTGTCAGTCCCCTCCTGAGAACAAGAAAGCATGTTTCTCTGCTGTTGTGAATAAGCGTTCAAACCCTTCCTCCCTGAGACTGATATCGTTGGACAGAGTACTTTGAGAGGATGGTCGACTTGATATCAGCAACACTTCCAGTCAGTACTCCGGCAGCAGCATGATGATAAACACTAGGTGTTTGTGCGTGTGGTGAACAGGGGCGGCGCCAGGGGGGAGCTAGGGGAGCTAAATTTAATTTTATTTAAATGTTATTTAATTTAAATAAAATTAGAAAAAGTATTGATTACATCAAAGCAAATGTGAAACAAACTCATGATTTACCAAAAACATAAAGCCAACACAGGTGATATGATTCGGCCAATGGCCAGCACCCATTAGATCTTTGACCTACCCATTAGGGGTGTTGAAAATAATCGTTTTTACGATGCATTGCGATGCGGACGTGGACGATTCGGTCTCGATGCAGTGACGGAAGATAATCGGTTATAGCGTAGTAACGTTGCTTCCTGATTTTCCGGCCGCGGCTTTACTATAACGTTTTTTCTGTCACTTTAATATCAAATCGGTCGGTGACGCAGAGATCAGGGAGCAGACGTGACAGCGGCACAGCAACACGGAGCAGTCTGCTTTATCCACCAACACCAGAACACCAGTCCAGAACCGACAGCAGAACGACCCGCTCCGAATCACTCCGTGTCGCTGCGGCTCAGAGACACAGACAGGAATTTATGTTTTTCAAAAATAATCGCGTTACAATCATGTCAGGTTTCTGGTGGATTTAATCAAGTCTTGGATTGCAGAGTATGAATGTCCTCTAGCAATTTTCAGACGATATATACGTGTGTACAGTTTGTGAAGGCAGGAGAAAAAAAGCTTCCGCGATCACCGTCTCCTCTCCGTTCCTCCAAGCCCCGCCCCCTCCCTGAAAATAATGAGTGACAGGCTGACAGTGACCCGATAGAAACTTTGTTATTCACTTAATCACTGAGATATAATGAAGCTAACTTAGTCTCATACATGCATGGGATTTATGTAACAGTGAGACAGAGAATGTGAGTGTGCACGTACATGCACTATGTTAGTTTGTATATGCTGTTGTAAATACTCCTGCTGTCTGCTGTGTTCAGACTCAAGGTGTGTGAAGCCTCATTCAGGACATTCAGTGTCCTTCCTTAGAAGGCCGTGGCTAGAAGCTGCAGCTCGACTGCAGGAGCATTAGCTTTTTGTTTCTGAGGATGGAACAACTTCACACACGGAGGCTAGACCTATACAATTAATTTATTTTGGTTTATAGATTAATGTCAAGACATTTATGTTGTTGATTTCTGAAGCACTTTCTAAATAATAAAAAGAGAGTTCATATGTATTTACTGCATGTATGCATTGATGAAGAATAAGCCATGTGCAGTAATATAGAAAATTGAGGATGCAACGCATTGGTATGAATCGGGATGCACCGGGATATCGAACCGAATCGAATCGTTGACAGGATAATCGTAATCGAATCGAATCGTGAGACCAGTGAAGATGCACAGCCATAGGCTAAATTACTTTGTGACACTTCAGTGACTTCCTGTAGCGAGAGCGCCATTAGCTAACGTGGATGTTGAGCAAAGTGAAAAATGGATAGTTTTTCTCAGTGACTTGGTGTCACTGAGGGGCTTACCTGAGCAGGTGAGAGTCAGGGTGTAGCGAGAGGAACCTGTTGATGCACAGTCCCTCAGAGATCCAGACTGAAGACAGGGAGGGCTGATCCCCCACACATCTCTCTCTGAGGACTCTCTCCATCCCACAGAAACAGCAGAGCCACAGGCGAGCTCTCTGCAGGCGACTGCTGCTCCCTCCAGGGTCCAGAGAGAGAGATAGCCCACTGGTCTCCATTCTCCCTCACGTCTCACCTCCAGAGCTCCTGCACAGCGACTCTTTCCTCCCTCCAGCCTGACCGGCTCTGCAGAGAAACAAGAGAGAGAGATCAGAGGGAGAATAAAGAGAGTTTGATGAGAACAGAATGGACCAATCACAGCTCCTCTCTCCCTGAGCCGGTCCTTCAGATACTGCCGTGATTCAAGGTGTGATTTTATGCGGCTGTACCTGTTGCTGCTGCTGCTGCTGCTGTTGCTGCTGCTGAGGAGGAGAGAGGAGGAGGATGAAAAGGAGGAGGAGGAGGAGGAGGAGGAGGAGGAGGAGGAGGAGGAGGAGGAGGAGGAGGAGGAGGAGGAGGAGGGGGAGGACAACATAAGTAACAATCATCAAGACGGCCAGTTCTTCACAAATGCCCACACGGCCATTTGGAACCAGCAGAGAGGTTTCTCCAAAGGCCGGATGGATCAACATGTATGGCTAGAATACAGCGTGTCCAAAGAAGCAGCGTTTTGCTTTGCTTGTCGGCACTTTTCAAAACGAGTGCACGGAGTGCAACCAGCATTCGTCTGCAACGGGTTCAACGACCGGCGAAAAGCATCAGCGACTCTGAACACTCATCGTAAAGTGCGGCGCACACGTTGGCTCTGGAAACATGGAGGGAGTGTCAACAAAAACAGACAAGTGGCTCAACAATAGCAAACATGATGACCAGGGACATTCAGCCTTGGTGATGGAGAACCCAGAGTACCTGCGGGCCGTGGTTGAAAGCCTTCGCCATACCGCCTGTCAGGGGATCGCACGAGCGAGGTCACAGCGAGGCTGGGGCTCCTCCAAGAGGGTCATTTATCGAGCTCTTGCACCTCATCAAAATGTTTGATGTTACAGTGGATACAAGATTAGCAAGCAATCCATCAAATGCCAATACACTCACCATGACATACAGAACGAATGATGTAATGGCTGATATGATACGAAAATAAAGAAGAGATGAGGTGGGGAGGCAGAGTACTTGATGAAAGTACAGACATTAGGAAGAAGCAACGGCTGAGTGATACTCGCTGGGCATGCCAATACACTGCAATCTGGGCACTCAAGAAAACTCTCCCAGCAATCCTATAGGGGGGCATGCCCCCAGACCCCCCTATAGGATTTGAGGTCCACCCCCACTTACAATATGTTCGCATAGGTTCCTAAATAGATTTGCACATGTTTTTAAATAGTAACCCATGTCCATATGTTTATTTTAGAGGGCTATCACTACGGGCAGCAACGCTGTAACAATTGACAAATAAATCCAGCAAAATGGCACAACAAACTGGTCGTGGCTGGCTGGGTGTATAATTCCCTGACTTATTGTCCCAGTCCGGCCCTGGACAGGTTGTTAATGCAGATGAAACGCCTTCTCAACAGAAACCAATGAAGTACTGAGAGGTGTGTCCGCCCTGAGCCCCAAACACACATCATTTCTGGACACAAACATGATACTGCCCATGGCCCGCCACTATGGGATCAGTGAGGAAACCTGTCTGCAGAGCTTTACCAAGTTCGCCGGCTGCTGCAAAGAAAAGAAGAACAGGGCCATACTGTCACCCAGGAGCTTCTATCCCTCACGAGGCCACACAGAGATGCATCTGTAGACTTGTACACACTGATATGCATATCTCTGACACTTCCCGTGGCCTCAGTGAGCTGTGAGCGCAGCTTTTCTTGTCTGCGTCGTTTGAAACCTACCTGAGGAACACCAGTGGGGACTCTCGAACCAGTAACCTGGCACTGTTGGCCACAACACCGTGAGAACAAGGGCCCTGCACAGCGCCAACATCATTGAGGCCTCTGCCCTCAGCCACAACAACAGACGCATTGTTTTGTTACGTCTCATGGTGAGTGCATGGCGATGCACCCCCTCTGGTGCCTATTATAAATGTGATGCGTTGATGGCTGAGCAAACACTCTGACGGGTTATAGTTATGTCCATGTGGCCCACTTGTGTTTAACTCCATGTTCAGAGCCAGTGCGTTAGGCGTGCGGACCTTACCCGCTGCAACAGTTGTAAATATGCAGTGGTGTTTGTACATCATTTAAATTAGTATAATCCCACTAGTTCTGTGTTCTTCGTTTATTTATGTTCACTCCTGACGAGGTCGGAGATCAGTGGGCGGGACTTCTGGAATGTAGTCACTCAGAAGATTATGTGTGTGTACCCCCCTTATATTGTCCCTCACGTTTCCTCTTCCCTTCTTGTTCTTGTGAATGTTTCCACGGGAGGGTCACTGTGAGGGATACAACATGTAACTGATTTGTGTATCTGCTGTCAGCGATGAAAAGGAAATCCACTAAACTGTGTGCTGGCTCGGGTCTCATCCATCCACGAACAACGCAAAACACAACGCAGAGACCGCTTAATGTTGCTCTCAACGTGCACCAATCGATGCATTTAACTTCCATATTTTAAATACAATCTTCACGCCTTCATTGTAGCAGCTGCGGGTGCACTGTGTGCGCGTGTGTGTGTGTGTGTGTGTGTTTGTGTGCTGTGTGTGTGTGTGTGTGTGTGTGTGTGTGTGTGTGTGTGTACTGTGTGTGTGTGTGTGTGTGTGTGTGTGTGTGTGTGTGTGTGTGTGTGCACTGTGTGTGTGCGTGTGTGTGTGTGTGTGTACTGTGTGTGTGTGTGTGTGTGTGTGTGTGTGTGTGTGTGCACTGTGTGTGTGCGTGTGTGTGTGTGTGTGTGTACTGTGTGTGTGTGTGTGTGTGTGTGTGTGTGTGTGTGTGTGTGTGTGTGTGCACTGTGTGTGTGTGTGTGTACTGTGTGTGTGTGTGTGTGTGTGTGTGTGTGTGTGTGTGTGTGTGTGTGCACTGTGTGTGTGTGTGTGTGTACTGTGTGTGTGTGTGTGTGTGTGTGTGTGTGTGTGTGTGTGTGTGTGTGTGCACTGTGTGTGTGTGTGCACTGTGTGTGTGCACTGTGTGTGCGTGTGGGGAGGGTTGCAGGAGAACATTCAACTGAAGCCCTAAATGTTTGAGCACCCCATGAAACGTCAAGCTACCCCACAGCACCCCCTAGAGGAAATCTCTGAATATGTAAATATGATGTCCTCTATTGTTGGTTTTCATGTGGTTTCTATGGTTCATGTGGAACCACATTGATGCAGGTCTCCCTGTAAAAGAGATCCCTGATCTCAAGGGACCTATCTGTCTCAATTAAGGTTTGAAATGAAATGAATTAGGCAGAACAACGAATATTGACCAAACCTTTTTAATCATTCACTATAATTTAGAAAGGTTTTTGTGAGAAATCATTTCAATTTGAAATCAACATTATTAATTTATACATTTTAATCAATGTTGTAAAATTATGAATCCATTAATTGTATTATATTTCCTTGAGGCTGGGGAAGATATCCAGCCTCATATCTGAACATGCCCCGCCCCGCTCGACCTTCTGAGCCAATCACAGCGCGATAATGACCTGATGTGTATGTGTCATACATTGTCTTCATACATGCATATATTATTTACAATATTAAAGGTGGGGTAGGTAAGTCTCAGAAAGCGGCTGGAGATACACTTGTTGTTATATTCCATGGAATGCTCTTCACATCCCGATAGCAATGAATATCTGAAGTGCTTTGACAACACATCCATAACTAAATGTCATCTGTAGAAGAAGCCGTAGCACTGTAAAAATAAACTGTACTTGTTACAGTATGGCCTGCCAGGAGGGGCTCTGTGAGGAAGTGGCAGATTTTCTCCGGTTGAGTATTTTCAAATGCTAGCGATCTCGAGCCGGTTTCTCAAACGTACCTACCCCACCTTTAAATGTACACATTGATGAATGTGC